>OZ010701.1:4156365-4266417 GCA_963932265.1 Thymelicus lineola | reverse complement strand
ACATCCAACCCCATCCAATTTTAATATCTATACGAACACATATTAAATTTTATAAAGGTCTAGCTGTAGATAAACAAATAACTACGACTGACAACCCTAACGAGGTGATGGTAAAAAACATCTCACAATAATAAAACACATCAAAACAAACTGACGGAGTGAGTTTGTTTGTTCAGTCATTCAGTGGTCGGGAGTGAATGAAAACAATGCTGTAAATCAAATCGGTGAGCTATTGTACTGTTGTTAGTAAACCGTAGCTGTTGTTGTTGTTCTCAGACTCTCTGTTGTCAATGTCGTCGTAGAGTAGGTGGACTGTAGAGGCAAACTGTGGTTTTGTTGTCAATGTCGTCGTAGAGTAGGTGGACTGTAGAGGCAAACTGTGGGTTGAGCTTGTTTTGAACCCAATGAATATAAGTAAAAAAGAGGTAGATGTGTCACTAGCGCGCCGAAGATGAAGATCGTAAGAGCAATTGACTGCTCTGCTCGTAGTCGTTCTGTCAATACATGACGATAGGCAGTTTTGTTGTGGTCAGAAGTGCTTGAGATTTGACAAACAATACAATACAACGTTAAAATGCCTTCGTGTATTATTGTAGTGTGATTAGTGTAGTAAAAAAAAAGATAAACGAGTGTGTGTTGTAGCTGTTGTAGCTGTTTCGGAACATATTTTTTGCTTGATTTGTAAGGGCATGACGTATCTATAGTTTTTAAATGTCATTGTTTGAATCTGTTTACATAGATGGCGACGGTTTATATAAAAAAAGTTTGGAAATTAAAGTGGTACCATGTTGCTCCAACCATGATACATGAATATGGGCCGTTTCCAGTATTCTATCTTTCCATTATCCTCAGATAAAATTCACAACATTGAAGTGTTATTTGGCTACTTACTTATCTCGAGATTACAGATATAATTGTGAGTAATTGAAAATGACTGTAAATATTTTTGAATTTAAATACGTGCAGGGCAAGTTGGCTTGGCTTTAAGCCCTTTACAATTCCTATGTTTTAGATAAATGTATACGCTTATGTATTTTAGCATCCTAAATATGCCTTTTATACAGTGCTTGTATAAAATGAATTTAATTGATTTGACAATCTTTTCCAGAGAACTTTACCTGTTACCTGACGTCTAGTCTCTGTAACATGAAGGTACTCTGTATGGATGCGTCACATCACGAGCTTGTGAGACCAGTTGTGGGCGGGACATCTCTGGCTCCGTGACTCGTCTCATCTGGCCGCTATCTGCCTGTTAATTAAACTACTGATACAAATAAAGACACGATCTTAAAAACTGCTTTAGTAAGTACTGAATTTTACAGTTGAAGAGATGGTTTGGTAGTTTAATGTAATATTTTTAGGGTTCAAGAAAGTCGTAGAATAAAATGTAAAAAACAACGAAAATGAAATTCTTATTTTTTGTTGATAAATTCTTTGAAAATATTTAAAAGAGCATTTGAAAGTATTTAAAAACAGTATAAAAATAAAACTAAAAAAAAGAAATACCGAGAGACGCGAACCTGCGCATCAAGTATTGTGTATCTACGTCCTGACCATTGAGCTACGGAGAAGTTAGATTCAACGACGAAATTAGCAGTTATATTATATGAATGCTTGCCGAGTATATTTCTATCTCATTCTTTCCTACACATTTTTGTATTTGTGTCTCTTACCTGTCGTTTTTTCCGTTGCATCCGGTTTGAAATCACAACGATTCTAAAGAAGTTTCACTTCAAAATATTCAGGGTATATCCCCTACAGATAAAATAGGGATGACTTTTTTGCCGTTTATCGTTTCGATATGATAGATCTACCTAAATCAAAATACACGCATGAATCAATAACGAAACGTATGCTTATTTTAACTTTGGTGATTTCATTGTCAAGTTTAACGAGTGCACTATTGTGTTACACTGACTGTCAATAAAGGCGTTTACACACTGTTTACAAACAACTATCTACCCCTGCCACTGGTCAATGTGCGCGCCTAATAGAATGTCGCTTTTAATACTAAATCCCCTTTCAGAATATAGTTAGTTTTATAGCCGAGAACTATTTGGTAAACTATCTTAGTGTCTTATTATCGTGTCTTATTATTATTAAGTTAATATGCAATTTAAAAAAAGGCTGACACTAAATGATACGAATTTTAAATACAGATAATATATGTAGATAATCGTGTTGTATAGACAACAAACAACACGAATTTGTAGATACCTTGTGTTATCTTCCACTTTTGATATGCCCAATTACCCATGCCGTTACCATGCAATTACTCATGATGGAAGAATCGTGCAATTGCTACATGCACAAAATTGTCTCCAAACGCTAATAGAAACTTAAAGAAGTTCCACTTCAAAATATCCTTAAAAGATAGTGTATTTGTCCTACGATCGAACCGGCCTGGATTGTGTCTACTGAGCATAATAACCTGATTATGTCGATATCAGCTTTCTTCGACCCCATTGATTGTAACCTTACAAGCGGTTTCAACAGGAAGCGGTTGCAATATAAATTACTTGATTTGTATTGGATTCGCACGTGCTGCGCTATTCTTGTGGTTTCTTTTCATTCAGGAATCTTCAACGCAGTATATCACTGCAGTCTCCGCAAATGCATGTTAGGTTTGACCAAGAAAACCAACGTTGCGAAAAGTATTAGCAGTAAGTGTGTTTGTGATTGAATTTAGGTAGCCTGGATTTTCACAGCCAGATCAGAATAACAACTACTACCAATTTCATACTTCTCTACTTAAGGTGCATCGTAATTGCCAAGTCTTAGTCACTAATGATGAAACTTCCCCTTTCAGAAGTTATTGGAGTCATCACTCAGTTTAATCTCAGCGTAATCCCTCCAAGGTTAGTTTATTCCAGATGGTCTAATAACCCATCGTAAACTGCTGTAAAATTTGCATGTATCTGTGGCAGTGTGAGAGAGTCAGTTATATCCGGGTCTCCAGTTCCTTTCTTCGTACACCTTCGGAGATGACTTAGGAATGGTTTCAAAGTTTTGTTTTGTATGTGTAAGGATAGCAACCAGCGAGTTGTTCCAGCTTCCCCTGGCTCCAATGAATGTAGCCAACCTCGATTAGGCCCGTAGGAGGGACTGCAGTCAATAGGTTCTGTTAGTATCAGGTGTTAATAAGAGTATCAGTTGGTTGTTATTCGTAGTATCTGTGCTGTATGTATTCTGGTTCGAATATTGGAGATATATTATTTTTAAAGCTATTAAGCACGTGCCAAATAAAGCGGGGGCTAGACAAGAGCAGTCAAGAGTCACTCGCCCTATCTGCTCTCTAACACGTTTGCTACCGGAAAGAGCTATGTGAGTGTATTTGTAAAAACGCTTATCAATGTTTTAAAAGCATTTGAGGGGTTGATCATTTTTTGTGCGTTTAAGCTTACTTGGTAAATAATTTGGGACTGGTATATTTTACAATTTTAGGGGCGTTATTTGGCAGGTTCTTCGGATTTGCACTAAGATGACCTCATTACCATTTCTGTTTTCTCTTTTCAGGTCCCATGCATTAGATCATTTAGGTCAAATATCAATGTTCTTCACATTGATATTTGACGAATTTACGATGGTTTTGGTTGATCTTTTGTCATGAATTTCAAAATGAATTTTCTAAAGGACTGAAGTAATTCTAATTTTATACAGTTTGGTTTGAATTATCATTACTTTCGGAAATTTAAATATTGTATGGGAATCCGGTTACTCGAGACTTCTTCAAATGGTTCATGATAGTTAAACTTTGGCCACTCTGGGTCTAGTTATATTGACGCCATATTGACCATATTGGCCATATTGACGTATACCATAAGCATTCCTAAGCTCTATTACGTCCGTAGGTATTAATTGTAAGATAATATATTACATTAAAAATGTTGCACTCCTACTCTTCATCATTCAAAAAAAGGATAATTTGAGTCAAAATTGGCCAAAGTAGCAAAATTGGCCACCCATTTGCCCCAACTTATAACAAGATTGGCCACACATTTGCCCCAACTTATAACAAGATTGGACAAGCATTTGCCCCAACGCTACTAGAAGCATTGTTTCTAACAATTGGCGATTTCCTCTATTAATAATATGAAGCATGCCACAGATCTAGATAAAAGTTGTTAGTACAAAACATTTTGACGGTGGCGATGTGTATCGGACTTAAGTGGAATACAATGCGATGCGGGGTTTCTGTGGTTTTGTAATAGAGTTTGTAGTTAGTGTTGGTTTAGAATGGTTTGGAGATTGTTACGGAATTTATCGTAACATCCAATGTGCATTTTGTTTGTATTTCAAACCTGAGTTAAATTTGGAGTGTGATATGTAAAAGAATGAAAATGAAGGAATCAATTGAATGGAAGAATTCGACTTTTTATTATAAATATGGAACAAATACGAATATTAAATGTGTTTTTTTTTTTAATTATTTGTGAATTCGATATTATTTAGCGGTACCTAATTATCATTTAGGTGTATTTAACTAATGAAGTAGTAAAACATTAATTTGCTAAAATAAAGACTCTTTAATAGTCTCTCTTGAAGATTACCGAGAATACCCGAGTCATTAATAACGTAGACGCACGTTACGTTATATTTCTGTCCATTTGTACCATAACCAATATTTTCATTTAAACCGATTGGTGCCGCTTATCGTATATAAATTAATATGATACACCAGATTTATAACGAAAGGGTGAGTGAGGGTGCGCACGTGCACTTGCACCCTCCCTCCCTTTGTACTTCCGACATCCCCGTCCGTGTCAATCGGCTCCGTATGACATGGTTGACTGGATGTGGCTAGAAATTGTTCAATTCTATACCTATTTAATTTTACTGCCCGCGGGTTTTCCCGCATTTTCCGGGATAATAATTAAGCTACTGTGTCTTTTTTTATGGAAATAGCCTGCAAACGAGCTGACAATCCACCGATGGTAAGTGGCTATCGTCGCCTATGAACATCAGTAACACCAAAGGCATCATTGATGCGTTGTTATTATCTACTTGTGAGATAAATTTCACAAAAATCCGTTAAGTACTTTTTAACCAACTTCAAAAAAGGAGGAGGTATTCAATTCGAGTGTCTCCTCCTCCTCAGTCGTTCACTCCTGACAGAGTGGTCGTGGTCGATGATGCTTTGTTGTTATTGGCCCATGCAATCCTTGCGATGCGTCTCCACTTATTGCGGTCTTCAGCATCTCAGGCATTCTGGACTATAGAAGACTATAGAATTCGACTTCTTCTTTTTTTATGTTTATTACCTCTGAACTTTCGACTGGGCGAATTGATTTTGATGATTCTTTTTCAATCGAAAGCTGGTGCTTGTCATGTAGTCGCGCTTAAATTTGTGCGAGATCTGACGAGTACTTTTAGTTATCCCTAATTTTTTGTATCGGTTATTTTTTGTCCAGAATTTTTGTAAGTGTAAGGACTTATGCTTACTGTGTTTTATGCCTATATCATTACTGGGCTTGGTACCAGTGACAGGTTTCAACGTTGATCTCCCGAACGTCTGAATTCAAATCCTGACACTTCTATTTTTCAAAAATGAAAATGATATATGAGCATTGGAAGTTAATTATCACTTGCTTCGGCGAAAGAAAACATCAGAGGTAACTTGCACACCTGATAGTTCTCTAAACTGTCCTCAAATGTGCGTGAAGAATGCCAATCCACACTTGACCAGCGTGGTAGACTATGGCCTGTACCCATCACATTGTAGAGGAGACCCTGAGCCCAGCAGTAGTACTCGTAGTACAGTTAAAGTCATTGGTCAAAGTCACATTGTCCAAATGCAGATTGACGGGTGTTTTTGAGAACATTAAGCAGTAATAACAGATAGAAATTTCAGTGTTAATCTAATCTCTTCACAGGTCTGTACATCCATGTAAACAAAGGTACGAAAGTATATCGAAAAACTGTTAATTCCACCCCATTGTCAGCTAGCTACAATGTGTCCGTCATTAATTAGAGTATTTTTGCCCCAGTGTTTTCGGAAGTGATCTTTTTACCTCCTTTTGTTCCGGAAGGGTTAAAGCAGATGTATGATTTTGAGCGAGCTTCATTTAGTAATTGGTTCTGTTGTAGTTAATTGGGTTTTGGGTCCGTTTTACACCAGTCGACATCTGCTATGCATGCGGCTCGTGCGGCTTGCGGCGGCGGCTCGCGGCTGTCTCGTGCGGCTAGGTCAGTGCTTCTCAAATTGTTTTCTCTAAGTACCTTAAGATTCATCCACTGTGTCCTACAACAGAGGCAATAATGCATTGAACTAAAGGCATGCTATTTTATATTTTTAAGACCAAAATTTAAAAACTATTCAGGTTTAATTTAAGTTAAAGAAGTAGGTAATAAATGAGCCTTTTACATTGTTATTATCATTATAAGTTTATTGAGTTTGTTAAATATATTTAGTATTAATTAATCTCCAGCGCTTCAATTTCTAGTTTCGTTGTAATTGTGGGTTAATTTACAGTTAATTGGAATTTAAAAGATAATATGTAGGTAATGTATGAAACAACGATTACAATTATAATTGTAACAATAAGCATTCATGCCGAAAAGTGATTGACTAGTTACGTAACTTTCTGTCAGAAGTCGAAAGGAGAACAGAAGTTGAACTGGTGGCAAAATTTAATGGTCATGTTTATTTACTCTGATCAATAGCGAAGCTGTGTGGTGAAGAATACTCTTGGGTGTCTCAGTTATGAGGAGAATCTCAATCTAGAGAGCTTGCCAGGCAAGCCCTACGGATAGATACATAATAATGTCATCAATATTATTGATGTTAAAACTTCGATAGCATGACATCTCCGGCTGGGTGCTTGAGAGCTAGTTCTTTATTTCTTTTTCTTCTCTCTTTCTTGGCCGGCAACGCATCAGTGATGCCTTTGGTGTTGCTGATGTCCATGGACGACGATAGCCACTTACCAAAAGGTGGATCATCAGCTCGTTTGCTGGCTATTTCCATAAAAAAAGGTACTTCAAGTTACTTTTATATGCAACAGTCGACAAACTGAGGGTCATCATCCCTCATGGGAATAAGTAACCCCTCTCCTTAGACATCATCCATACGTTGCCAACCAAAAAAAGAGGAAAGAAATAAAGAGAAGTAACAAATAATTATTCTCAAAACTTGTGTAACCTTTACTGAACGACCTCTTGTCGCCGCTCAAGGTAGGAATAACTGAAATGCATCGTGTAGTATTTGCGAAACGGAATTTGTTAATTATTCGCTTTATAAATCACATTCTTGTTTAATTAACACGTTAAGACCCACGGCCGTGTGAGTTGTAATAACAATGTACGCGTGGGGCAAGGAGTGAAAGGATTATAAGTAAGGTTTTAGGATTTTCTAAAATGTCGTAATTTTTTCACTGTGAATATTTAGGTCTGTGGTGAAAATCTCTTCGAATGATACTTAGGTAAATATGGTTTTATAGTGTTTACTTGGACACTTAACCTAGTCTAGCCATTAATTGGTAAGGTAATAACAGTCCAGTCCATCTTATGTATGGATGTCCGGTGTACTAGGAGCTCATAAGTACGCGTAGTATAGGAACTTCTCTCATTGAAGCAAGGTAGCTTCAGGTTTGCTAACAGTTCTATAAGTTACCCTTCCTGGGGAAAAGATATCATACTAACTGTAAGTATTTTTTCGTTTCAATAAATAAAGATACATGCATTTTCTATTTAAAATTTGTAGTTTGGAAAGTACATAAAGACAGATACCTCAATGAAATGGTTAATGAAATGCATACTAAATAAAATGACTTTAACACTCTAAAGGAAAGTAATTTATAGGAATCAAAGAGGAAAACCATTCGGGGACCTTAATGAGTTGTAACTATGCATTCCACACAAGCAAAATGTAGATTTTCACGCTCATAAACTCGAAATAATGCCATAGTTACGTTAACTCGCCCATAATAAGCTTGTTAAACTTATTTAATTACATTTGCATACAATTCAATTCATTAACACAAAAAAATTATAACATAACATTAAAAATTAACATTAAAATGTAAAAAAATTGTGTTAGACGCACTGTGTCGCGTGTGAAATATTATGTCTGTCTGTTATATTCATAGAAGTCAACGCACGACTTTTGTGAGTAAGTTGTATTATTATTTAGATAAAGTATCCATGAATATAAGAAATAATATATTATAATATTGTCCTACATTGTACAAACGCAACCTTATGGTAGTAAAAAAGAGTTCTGAGTGATTCCTGGCTAAAACCTGCAGACACTCATGTTATAAAATTGAGGCAGATAAGTGTTAATGTTCGTTTCGGATTTGGGTACGGGGGTCTTGTACCTACGGGGGTCAATTTTTCATTTCAACCTATTACACAAACACACACACACACACACACACAGAGAGAGACAGAGAGGGACAGAGAGAGAGACAAACCAAAAATATTGCACTTCTCGCATTCATTACTATTTTTGTTCTACATTATATGCGAGTCCTTCACAGTACCTACGCGTAATAAATGACAAAGCAAAACAAAATTAATTCTTATACATAAAAAATCAATATAACTCAATAGCTGTCCGTAACGCCCCAAGGGGGTACAAGCAAGTGTAATGCACGAAATATTTTTCCTCAAAACGTGATTTAAGTCAGTTTACCGTAGAGCAAGCCTTATCTGCAGGATCATTACGAAAGTCGCAAGCGAAGCGCGTCGCCCGTTACTGCAAGTGGCCGAGCGCTGAAAATCTTATCCTATAAAATCCTAATACCATTTTACTGCAAATTAAGGTGATTAAAATGCTTGAATTTATTTTAAGACTTTTAACGTTTATTTGTTATTTTGTTGCATTTTATTTGTGCAAGAGTTGGTTCGTTTGAAAGTTTGTGACGTAGACCTACGTCACATTTACTTTGAAATATTTTACCGAGAGTCAAATTAAATAGTAATTTATGTGTGTACGTACATAACGTTTGTGTTGTACCTACTATTTATTTTGAATATAGATTGTATTACCAATGTTAAGCATGTTAAAATCATGTATCAGGTTTATTATGTTATGTCTTAAAACATGATATTATGGTGATCGCACATTTATCGGCATACGCATCGCATTTGTATGAAATCATATGAGAGCCCGATGCGAATGACATATGCGTCGGCATATGTCATTTTTTAGTATACTATAATTTAATATTATTAAAGTACATTAAAGTATAGTCTGTGCAGAACATAGAGAACAGTTAGCTGTTAGACAAACGTCACCCATATTACCGCAATCTCTAGCGAATCTAATTGAGGGGAAAATTGTTCGCAAGTGGAAACGCACGAGAGGGTTAAAATTGTTATATGTATTGTGCTTATTTTGGTTACAGTCAAGTGTCTCTCCCTGCCGGCTAAATGGTTGGAGTTTTACAAGTGAAAACATTCTCAAAAATAGTTTAAATAATGAAGCTACCACCCTTAAGCATGAGTCAGCCGCCAAACGACTGGTCGTGTTCCGGCTGGGGGCTTGAAAGCCAGTTATTTCTTTCTTTTCTTCTCTCTTTCTTGATTGGCAATGTATTAGTGATACCTTTGGTGTTGCTGATGTCCATGGGCGACGATATCCACTTACCATCAGGTGGATCCTCAACTCGTTTGCCGGCTATTTCCATAAAAAAAGAAAACTATCACGGCTATGTTAGCATAAGTTGTTAATGAGTAATAGTCGAATTAGTCGACAAATTTACTACTTCGGAACCCTACATTGCGCGTGGCCTGACATACACTTGACCAGTTTTTATTCAATAATTAGTAATCAGTTTCCCGGCGGTTTGTGTCGATCCTAAGTGATCGACCGGGTTTAGCAACAGCGGGCGCGGTCAGTAGTTGGATAGGTGACCGAACGGGGGGACACGAAAAGCCCGGTTATTATGAAATTAAGTACATATCAGTTATTAAGTATTCATCAGTGGAAAAGGTATTGTAAATATAAAGATGATATATCAATTAGTGTATGAAAATTAAAACTATGATGAAAAATATTGTGGATATTTAAATTCAAGTATATTATGTGCATGTCTACTCTACTCTTTCTATTCTTGCGTCGCACCAGTCATGAGTGGGTGGTATTACTGTTTATTGAACTATGGCAAGTATTCTTGAACCATGCACTGTCATTACGCATCAGGAAAACTCGGGAAAGCGGCTTTTTATGGCTGTCTTCATAATGTGCGCAATGCGTTAAAATGTGGTACAATAGCATTGTGACCATGAATTCTATTGCCACTCGGATACGGAACGAAATGAAGAATTTACTGACTTAACAGAATGTTCACTCCATTAATTCCTGTTCGCGTCAAGAGGGCCAAGACTAGGGCCAACAGCAACTAACCATTCGAAAAAAAATCGAATGTACTACGGAATGAAAGGAGTAGAAAACATATTTGTTTTAAAGCAAACATTAATTTATATCAATGAAATATTCTTGACATTACTGAGAAATTTCCTTATGATCAAAAGTCTTTTTCTTTCCTTCCTTAAAGAACTCCTCTCGATTATCCATTATCGAAATAAACGTCGATTCTGCTTTACGTAAACCACCCTAGTACCCTATCAAAACTATTTCAACAAACCGTTTTAATCGCAAAATCGAATGAAACAATTAATTCGTTCAACAATAAACCAGAACGCACATATAATCGCAACTTGTTCCATTACTCAACAGATGAATCACTCGACAATCTCATCGGATGGTGCAATACCAATAACTTGAAGGATTCCATGTTTGATCAAGCCTTAGGCTTCACAAACGTTATTGTTTACGATTGCTTCACGCTAGAGGTGTGGACACTGTGCGGGGATTAGCGTGTTGGTGCATTTGTTTCTCGCTTTCTTGGCCGGCAAGGAATAAATAATGCCTTTAATGTCGCTGATGTCCATGGCTCACGATAGTCACTTACCATCAGGTGGATCGTCATCTCGTTTCCCGGCTTTTTCCACAAAAAAGTTTGCAGTGATTAAATTAAATAACCAGAAAGTAACGTTCTAAGTAAATTCGCTCTCTCCTTTTCGCTCGCTCTTTCCTTCGCTCTGCCTTTCTATCGATGTTTATAGTAAGATGTTAATTGTAGATTTTTTTTATGGAAATAGACGGCAAACGAGCTGACGATCCACCTGATGGTAAGTGACTATCGTCGCCCATTGACATCAGCAACACCAAAGGCATCAGTGATGCGTTGCCGGCCAAGAAGAAGAAAAGGAAATAAAGAAATAAGTTAAAATAAAACCTGGATATTCTAAGTAACAAAAAATTTGGACGCCAATTACTGAAAATTTTGCAAAGCAAGTAGTTTTTTTGAAAATTTGAAAAGACTTGTTAAAAGTCCTCTAAGCAATTCCTTGGCAATCGTGTTGAGACTACACGCTGTTAAAGGAAAATAGATTATCGCCAGCGTAAAACATCTACAGTAATATAATATCATTTCACCTATATAGACGCGTGAAATGTGTGAATAAAATAATGTTTTACTATTTTGGTTTCCTTGATTTCTTAATAAACCCAAGTAGCTATTATCCGACTTGGATATCAGTCTATATTATTCAACTCGAAGTGGAATTATTGGAAAACCGTATGTTTGCAGTCTCTCATCTTTAACGGAAAAATATCCTTGTGGGTAGTTTCCACTTTTTAACCGACTTCAAGTAAGCTGTGATTTCGCTCCGCTTATTGTCGCAAACAAACCCTTACTTCAAGACCAATCTCGCAAAGACCTCATTATATTCACTACGTCCGGTCTATGAATTATTTATTGATTATCAATTTTGGAAATCATATTTTCTGTCATCAATGTTTATTCTATAATCATTTTGTTTCAAGTTGTTGTAGAGAAAAAAGTTCAGTAGTGTTTCCTTTTTTGTGTGTGAACTATTAATAAGCTTTACTCTTATACATATATGTATGTATGTTATCTATGTATGTCGCAGGGAAATTATAAAAGTTGAGAATTTATCATTGCACTACAGCAATTTAGGAAATTGATGAAAGAAATGAAATCCTCTATAAAAATTGACTATTATTATATTACCTATAGGGCTCCGATCAAATCGTAGTTTTCATCATTTCCCTGCGACATAATATAGGTACGTTTATGTGTGTCCTCCCTATATAAATTAGGTGGTAGAATCTATAATAGATAGTAGAACAAGAACCTATTTCATTGTCCTGTCATCAGGGTGCCACGAGTGAGTTCAGTTTAAACTTTAAGTATTAATTCGCATTACAAGGACCAACATTTGGTAGAATATTAATATGTTTCATAATATTAGCGTTACAAACATAATAATATCATAAATCACAGGCTAGTAGGTTAATTACTGAATATTTATGATTTTAAGTAGTTATTGCATTTGTACTTACTTCTGGGGTTTTAAAAAAAAACTTTAATTAGCATTATCGGTTTAAGGAATCTTTATTTCTCATGTATGTCTTGCGTATGTATGTCTTTGTCTTTATGTATGTCTTACATAAAGTATTATACAATGTCACTAAAAAATTATATTATCCTATTAAAATAATGTGTAAATTCACACACACACACAGCCATATATTATATTCTCATTCACCTTCATAAGTCTCCTAACTTGTACGCACAATTTTAAGCAAAACTCTTCATTTAAATTGTATCAATTTTTTCCAAAAATATTCTGTTTATGGCAATATAACATTTAATATTAACTGAATTTGCAAATCGCTCTTTTCCAACAAATTTTACATCAAACTTCGCATGTTCTCCCGACATAAACTGTGACCATGAGCCTGATATCTTGTGGGATGAGGTACGAGCGGCAAAGTTTAAATCCACCCTCCACATCTGCTTTGTAGACTTTCACAAAGCATTTGACATATTCATATGGGCACATCTCTGGAAGATACTTGCGGAAGTGTGTGTATCATCTCATCTAATAGGTCTTTTCAGGAGACTCTCTGAGGACGGTACTGCAGCGGTACGAGTGGTCAATACCCTCTCTCATTGCTTTATGATCGAAGCTGACGTACGACAAGGATGCATCCTGTCGCCGTTATTCTTCAACACCTACACAGAGTACATTATGCGCATTGTCTTGGAGGATTGGAAAAAAGGTATATCAGTTGGGGGACGCGTGTTTTCAAATAAATAAATAGATAATGGACCTAAGAAGTAATCACAGTCGCTACGGACGCGTACTTCCTTTAAACTCATCTTGACACGAGGCGTGTTCATTACCACTTTACACTGACATCTCTGCACCTTAATCTTGCTGGAAACAACAGGTCTCTTGTGGCTGGTTGTGATTCCCATTTTAATCTGGCCCCTGGCTGAAGCCACGCGAAGCTTTTTGTCCTTAACCTTGGAAGGAACGGTGGGTCTGCGGTAGTTGGTTGGTGGTGCGGTTTCGCCGTTCCGGTGGTATACCTTGATATATGACTCCTGTGTATTGTAAGCATGACCTACGCGTCTAGTTCATTACAAAAACTGGGGTCGTTGGACTGTTCCCAATTTATTGAGATCGTATGTTGAAGACATAAGTGACATTTTTTGAGTTAGAACCACAGACATGTATCTGGTTAGAACTTAATACTTTTTTTTGTATTCTTATTAGTTTCTGGATGATGGTTATATGTGTTAATGATCCATTGCACGTGTTTATGATTTTACTCGAGGAGATCTTAATAAATGTGTCCGAGGCACAGACCCTTAATGTACCTATATCTTATTGTTAATATATTTGTTTATATGTTAGTTTGTATGTTTGAAACTTATGCTCAGGCAGTATCCAATGTCATCTGTTAATAAATTTTATTATTTTATTATAATTCGAGGTGTACTTAGTATATTAGTTCACAGTGTGTTGGCATTGAAAATATTTCTGTACTGTAATGAAATATGAAATTTTTACTAATTTTACATATTGTAAATTATAATTATTTTGGTGTTTAGTACACACATAATTATAATAGTAAAAGGGCAAATAAAAATACGACGACGAAATTCGTGTCCATTCAAAATTTGTTCTAAGCTAATATTAATTTATTTTTAACTTAGAGCTTACTTAACTGATTCATAATAAAACATTCTTACGACCCTTGTTGTTGTTAATGGTATGAAAGAAAGAAAACAAAATCTTTTACCCCGGTCAGCGCCCTATAAAAATGGGGTCACAGCCCCTGTACGTATTTCTTTAAAACTTCTCTCCATTATGTCCAAGTATGACTTAGGGCAAAAATAGATTGGCTACTTTTTGCATCATAACACGTCCTATTTAATAAAGTGTCGATATTATCAATACATTGGTGCGGAGTTTATCAGTCAGACATTGGTGGATAAGGCTGGTGACACATTAGCGACTCGCTGATTTCTTACGCGGGTGTTATGAAAGTTCCTACTTGAAACTTATCTCTAAATGTAGAGTTTGTAAAAATAATTTTGAAATAATTTTGAAATTACACGTAGAAACCTTAGTCATCCAAATAGGTATCATGCGCACATCTTAAATAAATACACTTTTGGACATTTTATATTAAGTTTTAAATACAGTCAATATTATTATCGTTGAGACTTTTAAGTCATAAACTTAAAAATGTCTGTTAAAGGAGAACCCCAGTTTCCATAGAAACTCAGGCCTAAGTAGACAAGACTGGAAATTGGCTGTTAATTAGATTATTGCAAAAGGTTCAATTTCTCCAATTTTTACGGCTGCCAGCAATGGCCAACTAAGGAAATCCTAGAATGAATCACTTTAATTATAGGTTATGATTATGTCATACTCGTGTCACAGTGCTATTTAATATGTATGTTACACTTACTATAAACCAAACACCTACGAGTAATCATTACAAACGTAATAAATATGAAAGTTTTTCACAAATACTAACACTAAAACTACGAGTTTGATGGCTAAAACTAAGTTGGCGGGTGTCTATTATACTATCTACTACTTCAATGGTTTTCACCCAAAACGAATGTCATAAAAAGGTTGTATAATAAAAGCTATTGCATATTTCAAGAGATTTTATTAGTTATTATTATAATTAATAAAATCGAAAGAATATATTAATATTTCGTGTAGTTGTGCAGGAAGCGCTATATTTCGTTAGTGACTTGCCCAATCAAGATACCATAATATACTCATTGTAAGTATGGCCACAGCAACTTCCTGATCTTCTAAAGATGTATAGGGTACGTTATCCAGTGTTCAGGACTTATTCTGAACCTTTGTCAGTCAGAAAACAGGCGATTAAGGAGTCCATATTCATATAGTATTGGTTTGCAAGAAATTGTAGCGAAACTGCGAAACACATTCACCAAAACACAAGTACGAAAGCGAATACAATAGAAAATTAAAATCACTGTGTGCGTGTCGATGAGTTTCAATAGTAAATAGGACTCCAAATACGCTGAAAATATTTGATAGTAAAAATATACAAGAACACGCGTAGAAAGATGAAAGATCGATGACAAATATGACAATACAGTGGTGTTATTTATAAATACTATGGTTACCAAAATGACATTATAAGGGATTACATCATCTTTGTTGTCAATCGATTAATCGATGTCAAAATATTCGAAATGTAATTTAATAAAATTAGCGTAACGATTGAATGGTAATTATAATATATTACATAGTTTTGATTTATATGGAATACGAAAATATGTAAAAAATAAATTAATATTATAATTATAATCAATAAATAATACATAAAATATATTATTATGTTCCATCAATCGATCAATATCAATCGATTCAATCGATTATAAAATCGTATGTAATGAGGTAAATACTGTGAAAACTTTTTTGCATTATTTAGTTCATTTGGCAAGAGCAGCTGAAGCTAAGATTTAAATATATTTATCTTATAAATAAGACGATTTTTTTGGTATAGTTTACACTTGTTTAGTCCGATGTTCTAGCACAGATTACATATGGTTCGAGGCCGAAAACTGGGGTTCTCCTTTCTAACTTTCTACCATTAGGTTTGAGTAAAGTTTATTTGGACCTACACCGTAATAAATTATAAATAAATACTTAACCATATTATTGCATTAAATAACAATAAAATAGTGAAGGGTCGTTATCTTCAATACATTAAAAAAATTGGCGTTTTATTACGTGTATTTTGTCGTGAATTAATCGCAAAATCGCATTCAAAAGCAAGTCTAGTCTAACCCTTAAGTATTCGAGTACGAGTTATTCAAACAGTGGTACAGCCAACAGTTACATATGACCCTTGCGCTACAATGAGCGTGTCGAGTAATTATTACGTATGTACGTATGTAGGGTCTTTACCCTACGACGAACGAGTTTTTGCTATTACTTCACTATGATCGTAGTTGTGTACGGTTTAAGTAACAATTTTAAGTAACTGTTACAAGAGTAAGTAACTAACTAAGTAAACATTAGGTGCCTTATTGAGTAGATACATTTTTGTAAGTTAAACCTAAGATTTAAGAAGAAAATTACCTCTTACGTATTTCGATAAAAGTGTAAGTTAATAAATTTTAATTAAAAATCAATGGTGTGATATAACATGCATAATTATTTTGTCGTTTTACTACGCCAAAATACTACGTTTGCGCCGCAGTGTGCTAACGGCCTTAAAACTGAAATAAAAATAGCAAGTTTATAAGTGATCTTACATGAATAAATTGAAAATTGACACCCAGTACTTAACAATTGATCACCTTTTTCACAATGAAAACCGCATCAAATTCAGTTCTGCACTTTTTACGCCAGCTACAAAAACTTCAGACAAACAAACAAGAATCAGAAGAATTAATGAAATAGAAGGATTAATAAATAGCATCCATTGAAGTATAATGTCATAGAACAGACATCTCGAACAAAATGTGTGTCCCGCCCGGGAGGTTCTATTTTCAAAATTGAGCCCCCGTTCTCCTTTCAAAATCGAACGAATCCATTGAAGATTGAAGCCACGTGGCGCCAATGCATTGGGACATACATGGTGTTCGCGGTGTCGGTTCTATACGCTAGTAATAATACTTCAATGATAGCATCCGAGTATTTTTCAATATTATCTTCAATTTACAGGCAGCCTCGTTAGTTCATAAAGTGGATAGATAAATAAGACTTCCTATTTTAATTAGGTGATGCAGAAGTCTATAGATCTAGGTTACGAGGTCATCTGGCCATTTCAACAGCTTGCATTCAGAAAATATGCATTAAATAGCATTAATCACTTTGATTTTAAAATGAGGATATTCTCTATTAATGTTATATTTCCAATGCGAATATAAAATCACTCTGACATCTGGCGTAATTAAAGGATTTGCTGAATTGACTGATATGCCCATTCATGATTACTTTCAAAAACACATTAAATTCATAATTTTGCTGAAAATTCTGATAAACAGCCGGCATAATTTGAACGAAAAAAAATATATTATCAGCAGTAAAATTCTCAAATTATGTTATTTCTATGATTACTATTTAAAATAAACGGGAATTATCAACTTGTTAAACAAACAATTTCCCTTTTAATATATTATTATGTCAATTCGGTTGTATTTTTAAGTTCAGCTACTATTAATTCATCAATCAATTTGGAAAATTCTTTTTTATTTGAAACTGACTTTCTGATTGGTCTCATATTTATCAAGTATCAGATCTGATGATGGGATTCCTGAAGAATTGAGGGAGCAAATCAATTCTGACTGACAGTGCGGAAACGGTCAGAGGAAACGTGATAATAAAACAGATGAATCGCAACCATTGTCCACTTTCAAACACCACGGCCGTTTACAAAGTAACTTGCAACGAAGTCTCCTGCCAACATTACAAAGATTTGGTCCAGAATGTGAATCGGGTAAATCATTCATGACGTTTCAATCATTGTGTACTTTGTGGGATAATAATCAGACAAGGCAACACTCTTATTAAGCCCACAGCTGGGCTCAGGTCCCCTCACAATTCACATGTCTCCGTGAACATCATTGTAACTTCCTTAAAATCTTTTACAACCGAAAACTAATTAAGTAGTAGATCTCGGTCACGGTACGACACAAGCCGCGAGCCATGAACGCTTCTTCTTACGTTCAGAAGTGTATTGATTCATACCTCAAATTGGCTCAAATAAGTTATTTGAGTTTGAGTTTCTTACTTGATAGTCTCTGAGTTTCATACTCGATACGCTCCAGGCCATATGTAAGACCCCATGTCTTGCTAATAGCTTATACCACACGAATTACAATACTCATACACCATGCATAAACACAGCTTGTGCCGCGCGCGTACGGTCCCCAAAAGCAATTAAAGACAGTTACACACTGGTGTGAGCGCGCGTGCAGTACGGGAGGGGGGGAGGGGGGGTTGCAAGCGTGACGCGCGCCGTTCCGGAGCGTGACCACGCCGCGCCGCGTGGCATGTTCCCCGAATTTACCTGAAACAAAACTAAGATATTCTCGATAAGGTACCGTTTTGGTGTTTGGTGTTTACCAAGAACTTTATAATATCTGGATGGCAAGCTTCGTACCTCAAGATTGGATGAAAATCTACGCCCTATCGAAGAAGTTACACACGACACCCTGCGAGATTTGAGCTCAACGTTACCGATGATCTTATGGTTTGATATGGTCAAAATCACGTCATGTAACGTCACGCTAATGTCACGTGATCCGTCTTCAGGTATCTCTTTGAAGCTTGCCGTCCAGTTGTACAAAGTTCTTGATGATATTGATTACCATGCTGTTTTTGTACTAATATCGTACTGTACGGCGAAATGGAAAGTCGTAATGAATGACAAACCCCTTTTAGATGACTCCAATCCTATGTCAGGTGAGGTGAGAGGGTACCGCGTTAGATTAAATGGCTTATCTAGTCATTCATATACAATATAAAAAAGTCTTTTAAAAATATCTCCTGCTCCATTAGAACGAAAAGTGCTTAACAAGGTCATCGACGTAAAGTAAGTAATAGGTATATCTAAATATCGAAGGTACCAGGAATGCAGGAATGTATTGCGGTATATCGCGTATATCGCAAATCTTCTTGAGCAACAATAGATGCTCGCAGGTGGAATGTCAGTTTGTAGGCCACCAAACTGCGGATATAGACACCTATTAGGAAACGCTAAGTTAGTTGAATCACCCGTTTGGTAACTTGCTTCCAACGGTCTATTATTTAATGATTGTGTAACTTGTGGAAAGGATATGATTGTAATTATAATTGTCTAATTTTGGGGTGCTAAGGAATTAAAGTTTTTTTTTTAATATTTATTATCGATATTTTTGTCGTATCGATATTTGACTAGATAGATAGTTAGTAGTAAATTATAGGAAAATATTGTAAATATGAAGATGTTTCCCTATAAATATAATAAAATGATAGTAATAAAACGCCAATGCAAAAACCATTTAACAAGATTGATACAGGTTGTTAGTGTAACAAAGAATTCCGTAGCTTTAAAATACTATTTTACAATTACGAAGCAACACCTCCATTATTAATTCTATCAAACGCTAATTAAGATCGCTGTCTGTTTCTTTGAGTAAAAACTTTAACATTTCAATAGATAAAAATAATTTATTTAGATAATAAATTAAGCGGTTAATTTTAGCATCGCTTGTTGCAGCTATCTAAAGAAATAAACTGGTTCAATCGAATATCGATCAGGTTATCTCAAAGCGTAACTAATCACATATTACACACATAAAAACAAAATGTACACTATTCATTTATTATATTATATAATATTATAATATTCTATGCAAATAAAATATAAGATAAACGACGGCAAAATAAAAGTTGATCTTAATTTTTACGTCTCAACCCAGAGTCAGTAACGGTTACTTAAATCGCTTCTTTCAGAATTTGTATGGTGATTTTTAAGGAGCCATAAAAGTAACCGTTAGTGAAACTTAAAAAATAGTTTTTCACTAAATAATTATGTAGTGTAGTATTTTAAGAAAAAATACAACCAAATTTAGAACCACCTAATTTTTTACAGACGGTTAAAGAAGAAGACAATATTTAGACTTCACACACGTGAAAAGAAAAATGAGTAGGTACTCTAAAATCAAAGTTAATTCCTAACTAATGTAAAATATGGAAACGGTGAAATGATTCGGGAATATTATAGCGATGTCCACTAAAATATTATACTAGTTCATTCGGGGTTTTCAAAGATGACTGATATTTGAATATTGCATTAAAAGAGGATATGTTTGCCTGACCTTTTACTTCTAATTCGACAATCAAAATTCAAATATTCACATTTACTCCTATCTGCAGTCAAATTACACAAGTCGGAAATGAAACAGTTCTCTTAACGGTTTTTGATCCAAAATAAAACGGATAATGACACCATTAAGTTATAAGGAAACATCGAGCATTAAAAAGGTTATCTATACGAAGTTTATCTTCAAATGTAGATTGATGGGGTCAGTTAATGAGTTTATGAAAATATGTGCATTGACTGCTAGGGGAAGGGAATGCATTTCACATAGCTAATGTGAGTTGTCGATTTAATTGGTCATTAAACGCTGTGAAGATACTGGCCTTGTTAAAAATTACCTTTTTATACCAAGTGCGTATGTAACGAATATTTTTATTTACTTGGTACTTAAACATAAGTCATAATCGCACTCGAGTCAGTTGTTTAATTAGACACATTGTATTTTTTAAGTTTAAACGTTTATCTCATTCAAGCATTGTATTTATTTTATAACACACTGTGACCTAAACGCGCGAAAGGTCACGCTTTTTTGGGTTAAGTACCTTTTTTATACAGTGCGAAAATTTGTGATTTTGAGTTTCCTGAGTTTACTCGCTACTCACAACTCTTCGTAAGGTGTAAAAAGGACTGATTTGGTACGAAAAACGTGACTTTTAAGTGCGGATTTAGGTCACACTGTGCTATAAAATGCTAGTGACGTAACGTCGTTCGATACCCTCACGGTAGAATGTTATAGAATTGTAACTGAGGAGTTATTTTCGGTAACCTCGTGTAACAACACTCGGACAGTCCGACAGACAGTTGATACGTATGTTTCTATTGACCGTGACTGCGACTAACCTCTTCACTCACCAATTTAAAACAATATCTTTGAAGCAATATCGAGTTACACGGAACTCGAGCCGCCATACATTCACTAGTTTTTTTCGAAGCTTGTTTGAATAAAAGAAACGAAACGAACTTTTTGTGTTTATTGCAATGTTTTGGATGACATTTTAATTGTTATTTTTTCAGATATTTTTTTTGATGTGACAAAATGGCTGGTTTTTTTAAATTTATTAGTTTTACATCCGACGAAATTTCACGACTGGAGGCCAATCCTTAAGTTGTTCAGTCCTCTCATTGCGTTCCTGGACCACTGACAATACTTTATACATTTTCTTGATTATTGCGTCTAATGATTCTATTATTAACTTTATTGACAACTATAATATAATTATGTTATCTGCTGTCAAATGAGATCCTTAATGATAACCAGATAACTTCGTAAATGACGTGAAATATCCTACTTCCTATTTAATATTATAAAGTCAAAGTGTAAAGGAATACATGTTTGTTATTCTTTCACGCAAAAACTGCTAAACGGATTTCCATGAAATTAAGCACTCAGATAGACCAATTATCTAGAATAACTTATGGGGTCTTTATTATCCCGGAAAATTGGACGAACCCGTAGGCAGAGCACTAGTAAAATATAAAGACAAACGAAGTAACAATAGCCTTATATTTGGTTTACGCGTATTAAGTAGTTAAGAAGGTAACTAAATTTTAACTAAATTTTAAGTAAATTAATACGTGTTAACGGACAATTTAGTGGTTAAAATTTAGTACGCAAGCAAACAAGTAATTTAGAATTTTTCCTATTTTTCTGTTAATTAGGTGGGTGGGGCTTATCACTTAACACGTTTGGACAGGCACTTTTCATAATAGTTAAAATTTAGTAAAATGCTTAAGTAATTAAGTAGGTTGTAAAGAATTGTATGAACTAAAGAGCTATTACATTATTACGTTTGGACGTGCACTAAAAATTATTCACTTAAAATTTAGCTAAAATAGTTATCTACAACTACTAGTTAAATACGTAAACCGGACTTTACGCAGTGTACAAACAAGTTGCTTATACTACGAGTATATGCAACTAAACGTGATGGCACTTAATTGACGAAAGTGCAATTTCGCGGGTCGTTCGTTTATTTATTAGTGTTGAAACCATTGAATCTGCTTAGACAGGGTCAAGTCAAGTCATCTACTCAGAGTAAAAGGCAAATGAACCATAAGATTGCTTAATTTTGCAACTGGAACAAATACTATTAACCGTATACTCCGATTCTTGAGACGAGTCTTATTTCGTAATCAATATTGATACTACTTTTTATTGAAGCATTAATTTCAATTTTTTTTTATGGAAATAGCCGGCAAACGAGCTGACGATCCTCCTGATGGTAAGTGGCTATCAGCAACACCAAAGGCATCACTGATGCGTTGCCGGCCAAGAAAGAAAGAAGAAAAAGAAAGAAAGAACTGGCTCTCAAGCCCCCAGCCGGAACACGACGTCGTTCCAGGCGAACCCCTGGAAAAATAATAATAGTAATAATGGTATTAATTTCAATTAGTTTTAAGAAATAAATAATCTTAAAAATAAATTAATTTTAATATTAAACACAATAATTATTTGTGTTAATTTTTTTATTCGCGTCATATTTTATTACAAATTACGATAAAAACTGTAACATTATTCACTAAATAGTACTCATATAAAAAAAATACTAAAGACTGTTTGTATAGCGATGCAAATAGAAAAGTTTGGAATCTGATAGTCCATTCTCCTATGGCCCAGAATCGAATACGGACGATTAATTTTGTAAAATCGTTAAATAGCAGTTAAATAGCAGTCCTTAAGTTAGTTATTACTGAAGAGATACCGTTCATTAATCCGTTAATTAAATATACCAAAATGGTACTTGGAAGCTGACATTTCATGGTTTATTCTAAAAGGAGAAGCTAACTATACTATAATGTGTCCGTAAAATTCATAGTTTTTTTAGTAATATGACAATGCTAACGGTAATAAATATTATTTACATGTTATTTACATATTATTTACTTATTTACATGTTTAAGAACAATTTAATCAAAATCTCAGAACTGTTTGCTCTATTATCTCGACATCTATAGGTACAAATAAATAAAATTGAAGTGACTGTTTGTAATATTAAAATAAAATAAGTGCATTTGGATGTATACACTGTACATACACCAAAACAACATTTTTTACAATTTTTGTCTGTCAGTTTGTTTCGGCTAATCTCTGAAATGGCTGGACCGATTTTGACGAGACTTTCACTGGCAGATAGCTGATGTAACCAGGATTAACTTAGGCTACTTTTATTTTAGAAAAAAAAATAGTTTTAGATATTAAATAGTGATACGAAGTTCGCTGGGTCAGATAGTATACATATATAACACGTAAGTACCAATAAAGATGAATAAATACTAAATAACATGAGAGATGTCAAGGGACACCCGGATGGAACGAAGTTCCTTTCGATTTAAGTATTTTTTGTTGTACAGCGCCATCTCTGTAAAACTCTCTGAATCACTTCAAAAAAAGTGTCGTCATTCGTAAAATCAAAAAGTGTCGTAATTTTCCGTCTAGCCCCCTTTCACAACGCGCGATAAGGAACTTCGTTCCAATAATAACATTGTATAAAAATCTATGTTTTGCCCTTTAGTAAAGGCACGCTTTATAGTGCAGCAGTTAACTTGATGTAGGTATATTATTCAAAGCTGATAAATCAAGGTCTATACGACTGTGTAGGAATTCGGTTCTCGGTTATGCAACGTAGATCCGATCACAGCACGCCGAAATTGAGCCTGTGTTGGCTGCATTACTGAATTAATTATTGTTACGCCACTGTTCAGTTTTGTTGCATTTCACTGTTAATACGCGTATCGTATTTTCTAATTTTCGTTTTATTTTCTACTAGTACTCTTTCCGTGTTCGTCATTATTATCTGGGGATAATAAGTAACTTATAAAAAAGCAGTGAAAGCCTAGCGGTTAGAACGTTGGTCTCACAAAAGTAGGGGCTCCAGTTCAAATCCTAGCACGCACCTCTAATTTTTAAATATTATGTGCGTATTACAAGTAACTATCATTTGCTTCGGTGAAGGAAAATATCGCGAGGAAACTTGAACACCGGAGAGTTCTCCATAAAAGTTCTGAAAGGTGTGTGAAGTCTACTAATCCGCACTTGGTCAGTGTGGTAGACTATGGCCTGTACCTCTCACATTGTGAGAGGAGACCCCGAGCCCAGCAGTGGGACAGTTATGGGTTGTGGCTTTGCTTTGCTTTGCAAGTAATCTATGTCTTATTGGAATAAGACATAGATCATGCCAGGTAGTTGGATGGGTGTCATGGTTGACCCTAGCAGTCAGGGAGAATTTTATTGAACGCTTCCCCACTTCGGATGGCAGGTTAAGCCATTACTTGTTATCGTTAAATAGCAGTCATTAAGCTATGTAACACTTAACATGTTAAGAAAAGATTGTGTTAAAATAAGTATGTGCCTAATATTGACATAAAAGAAGAAAATGTTCTCGTCAAAATGTTTTTTTAATGTTGTGCGACTTGTGAGCAGACGAGTAGAAGGGTCTTCTGATTGTAGGTGATCACTGCCGTCCATGGATATTAGCAACACCGATGGCGTCAACAACACGTTGCCGATTAAGAAGGAAAAGATGGACCCGCTTCTTGCAGAACAAGATGACTAATGATGGATGAACGAAGGAAGAAAGGATTTTGTATACATATAAATATGTACTATTATAGTAGGTACAGTATAGCTTAAAGAGTAGCTAAAACTCGACGCATTTGCCCATTACTGTATGCGCGCGCGCAGCGTGACGGAAGGGTTGTGCCCTGCCCCTTGATACATCTGTATTAATCTGGCAACTGCAAGCCAAATTCTACCTTAAACCAAAGCCAATACAGTTTTTTCCTCGAGTTTAGTATTCCAATTTTTTGATACACTTAAAGAAGTTATGAGCTTATGTTAAGAAGAAGGGATTTGAGCGTTAAGTCTAGGGACTAAGGTTGAATTTTGGTTGCAAAGAAGTGTCTTCCAAGTTCTGCTTGGCAGACCACAGTATGGTCTTAGGGATAGACAACCACAGCTTATTGTTCGAATTTTTTATTGTTTCTTCAAAGGATATGTTTGGTACGAGAGGAAGTCACGTGTCGTTGGTTTTTGGGGATGTTTGACATGTCTATATTGCTTATGGTTGCTAACGGACACTAGTGGGTTGAGTATTGGTGAGATCACCTTACATAGTCATAGAATTACAATTAATTGTGTAATAGATAGGTATGTACTTACTGATTTTGTGTAGGTGTAGGCTGTATGGGATAGTAAATAAAATCTATATTTAGGTAAATTTAATAGAACTAAAACTTGTCGATGTCTGTATATGTAAGAATGATGTGAATGAAACTAATAAAGGATAACTATATTTAATAGCTATAGATCTCATAAGAATGATTTTTATAATAGTGTTTTTGTTTGTGTTTTTGTTTCGTTATGTCAGTAGATAACTATTTGGATGCGGTTTTCAACTTCTTAGTACATAATTTTAAAATTAAGTTTCGAGTCATTCAGGTAAACAATTTACTATAGAAGAAGAATTGGAAGGAATTTTAAAGAGGAAGATTTTCTTATCATTGTAAGATCATTAGTTATTACCTTTTTAATTTTTATTGCCTGAAAATTTGCATAAGGGTATATTTTTAAATGTACCTTGTGAAGTAAATGATGAAAAAGAAAACAATATTAGTTTAAAAATAATTAACTAACAATTAGCAGACATTAATTATGAAAAGTGGAAATAATATTATCGTAAATCAAGAATTACGTTATTTAATATGACTCAGTATTTAATTAAAAATTATCATCGGAGTGCAGTGAAGCACTAAAACTAATTATCAAACAGAACAGATAACCGTAACTTTAATAAATGGTTAAAAAACTTCTGTTCACTGAACTCCTTAATTTGGAAACTAACCATGAATCATGATTCAAACGATTATAGCCACTAAGCCATTGACATAAGGGTTATGTGAGGCGCCTTCATAGTTTGATAGTGTGCTGTAAATTAGCTATATTTCTTTTAGGTAAGGCGCCACCTGCCTTATACCATACTGAGAATACTTGATTAGAAATACCTGCATTTGAAATATATATATGTATTGTGACATGTGTATGTATGTTCCTATGTTTGTGCTTATGGACTGCAAAACAGCTGGATCGATTTTGATTAAATCTTCAGGTTACCCCGGCGGGTGATCTTGTGAAGTTTAGTAGAGATAGTACATCAACGGATAAATTTTTCCTTTTTTAACCGACTTCAAAAAAAAGGAGGAGGTTCTCAATTCATCTGTATTTTTTTATGTTTGTTACCTCAGAACTTTCGACTGGGTGAACTGATTTTGATGATTCTTTTTTTTAGTCGAAAGCTGGTGCTTGTCGTGTGGTCCCACTTGAATTTTATCGAGATCTGATAATGGCATCCATGAGAAAACAATATAAGTCTTAAATTTTCATTAAGTATGTGCGCGACAAATGGACGAATAACTCAATACCACGCCAACCGATTTCGATGATTCTTTTTTTATTGTTATTGGAAAGGATGTACTTCATTTGAAGTCAGTTTTTTTTGTTAAAAATTTATTAAATGGACAGTTGCTGTTGGCCCTGTGGGTCTTAACAGCTTCACGCCGACAACTTGGTTTTTATTCGAGTTTGATGTTCGCGAAAAGCCGGGCTGATAGCTTGTATGAAAGGAAATCGGGAGATTTATCTCCAATCGCGATTTGTTATTAAAATTTTCCTATTTTTGATGAGTGTGCCATTTGTTCCAGCTCATTGAATTATAATTTTCGTTTTTAATTTATACATTTTACAGTTATTATTAATCAATCGCTTTAAATAAACGTAAGCGATAAATGTATTATTTATTACCGCATAAAACAGACAGACTTGCCGAACAAGATTTCGTATTTAATAACTTTCTATATTCGCTATGACTTATTGAGATACGCGAAATATGTATTTAAACTGTTTTACTATTACAAATTATAGTTCATAAATATAAATTTATTTTGTGCTTGCATCTATAAAGAAGCATAACCGTAGGGAAATAATCTGGTTTGTAATAGCTACTGACTTGTATGGATCAGCTGATAGAAAGCAATGATGTTTAAAAAACTATAGATACGTCATGCCCTAACAAATCAATCAAAAAATCTGTTCCGAAAAGAGCTACAACACACACACGTTTATCTTTTGTTTCACTACACCAATCACACTACAATAATACACGAAGGCATTTTAACATTGTATTTCAAATCTGAAGCACTTCTGACCACAACAAAACTGCCTATTGTCTTGTAATAACAGAGCGACTACGAGCAGACGATGTCAATTGACTGCTCTTACGATCTTCATCTTCGGCGCGCTAGTGACATATCTACCTCTTTTTTACTTATAATATCATTGATAGAAAGCTTGCATTTTGACCGAAGGATTCAGGGTTCAATTCTTCAGCTCGTGCGATTGACTTCTTCTAATTGAAGTCTATTTTCTTCCAGATAACCTGTGTGTTAAATGTAATTAAATTCCATTAATTAGTTTTTACGTGAAAAAGTTACTCATCTTTACATCCTCACAAACTCTCACATTTATTTTATAATGTTGGTAGGATATTAAACACGTACGTAAACTCCAACGTTAAAAGTTAAAACGTCTTCTATACCGTCTATCTACGGTGGGGACCGTTACACATTTCGTTCTAAATTCAAATGAATATGACGTCGTAAACTTAAAGAAGTTATGGACCTTGACCGGCTATTGTCCGTCGCTTACCGGTTACCGGTCACTGGTTACCGGTTAAACGTAACACTGGTGATTCCCCTATCCGGTGCGTGCGCACGCGTCGTTGCTTGATGCGTGACGTGTTATTATTCGAATACCCCCTTCGGGTATGGTATATGTTATTAAAGCTATAAGCGGGTACAATCTATAACTGTCCCACTGCTAATCTACTTGGCTGTAACTGATTTTTGAAGATATAATTTTATTTTATGACACGGGCCTAATACTTTCGAATGTTTAATGGAATGCCTTTAAACTTGGCTTATAGATTTAAGTAACTATACCTAGTGATTTTTTAAAGTTAAACTATTACTTTTAGGTAACCTTAATAATGTTAAGGTTATGGTTTTAAGAAGATCATATTTATTTCAAAGAATTTTATTAGAATATTTTGCAGAGTTTCTTATTGTCATAAACTTGAAGTGGAAGAAAATAATTTAGAAATTAAATTATCAAAATTATTTATTTAGGTTGAACTTTATTTTTACAGGTTTTTTAATTCTTGGCGTCCATGACTTGCACCACAAACACGGGCTAATTAGATTCCTTAGACGATTTTTATTGATTACAAAACTAGAAATATTCCAAAAGCATTATATTACTTAAGGATTACTTCCAAATGTTGTAACAAAAAACTAGTTTCCGGTTAGAGTTTATTACCGTTATAACTGACCGGGTTTTTGAGTTTCGGAATGATTGATAAAATTAATTACGTCTCTAAATCTAATACCCATTAGGATGTCATATAAAGTAATTAATTGTAAATAATTTTACAATAAATTATTTACGGTTATTTTTGCAATGCCTTTATCCTCATAGCTTTATTGCACCTTAATCAATTTGAGAGGATCGTTCTGAAACTTAATTAACTATAATTAAGAAACATCAGTTATGTACAATTATCCTGTGAAAGTTAACGTAATTATATGTAATTATGAATATAAATGATTCAATTGTCTTTAACCCCCTTCAATAACACCGCGCAGAGTGCAGGCTCAGCTTTAACTTAATTTCAATTATATGTATATTTATAGTTTTCTTTTTCAGTTTATCAAGACTAGGATATCTAATTCATCAACCTTTGAAAGTCCTATTGGATATAGGATCCCCTCAACTTGTACTAATTTGACCGGTCTTGAGCATTCTGAATCCAGTAATTCGGATTCCAGAGACTAAAAATATTACATGATAGGTATTTATACCTATATGGTTTACCTGTATGCTAAATTGCATGAAAATTGGTTCAGTAGTTTTTCTGTGAAAGAGTAAGAAACATTTATACATCCTCACAAAAAAATCTTTCACATTTATAATCGATCAAAAATGATTTATCGAATAATTCAAATTTGAAATCTGTCGTCAGTTTTTCGCTAAATATAACTACAAATTAAAATTTGTGATATAACTGTGTTTCAAATGATTGGATCGTAATTATCTTAAGTGCCACCTGTTAGACCATTCATTTACTTTAATTGAATGGTCACATCGCCGTAGGTAAGCGATACCTACTCGCTTTGAAATTATTTTGTATAAGTTAATGGCCTTATTCATAAACGCTTAATAAGCCTATTTTAACTTTTGCACTGTTATATGATTTATCTTTATCGTTTTTCATAAGAGTAAAAGAAACAAAACACTTTAAAAGCTATGATTAAGAGGGTAAGTGTATAACTGTATATTATAATTAAATCAGTTTACAGATTTTTAAGTAGATATAGATAAAGTTATATTATTATTGTACTGGTTTTACATTTGGTACACAATATTTTTTTTTCAATAAAAGGACCCCGCAAAATCTCTATGGGAATTGGCTCTCGGCTAAATTAGCTGAAATTTTGCACAGAGGTAGCTTTCATAATGCTGATCAAAAGTCTCAATGGGCGCAACCCCCCAAAATCAAACCCAGACCCACCACTCCCCTCCAAATCTCAAAATACTCCCCAAAGCACAGTGGATGAAAATCAATGCATATGGGATATATTCATATGAAACTTCGCACAGAGGTAGTTTTCATCATGCTGATCAAAAGTCTCAATGGGCGCAACCCCCCAAAATCAAACCCAGACCCACCACTCTCCCCAAACACCACCTGGCGTGATTTTGCGGGGTCCTTTGTTTTACTTACCTAATGATTGGCAAAAATTTGTAGAAATTGTTTTGGGTAATGGGCTTCCTAAGCGAAGCGAGAGAAGTTTACTGGTACTTTACTATTTTCTTAGTTGGAAATTAAAAAGATCCCTTTTGTAACTCACTTACTTCAATCGTCTACTATCATATGAGTGTATATAATCGTTTTATCTTCTATCATTCTAGTCAGTCGTTGGTAATAAGACAATCGCCTTAGTTTACGTAATAAGATAGTCCGTCAGTATAGTAAAGTGTTGACGTTAAAATGTTTACAGTTTGGTATTAGCATTTGTTATAATTTCAAAATTATTAAGATGGATCGCTTGTCAAACGGTCTATGCAATGAGATGGTTTTACACAATTTGTTGACATTAGCACGTTTCGCGCGCAAAATGAAATCTGAAAGTTGACGGTTGCTGTCAATTACGGTAACAGCAAGAAATAAAGTTCTTTAAAATAAAAATATTTTGATAGCCCATGTAGTCTTTAGGGTTCTTAAGAAAAATTGGAACCCTTATATTTATCACATACCTAATTGTTTCGTCATGTCCGTCCGAAGCAAAGCGCCCCAAAACCCTTAGTGCTAGAAAGGTGTTATTTGGTATGGATATACATATTTATTAAAACTCCAAAATTGTGAACTAAAATATTGAAAAACATTTATTTTCAGGGTACCTCCCCTTCATGAAGATGAATTTTTGTTCATCGCGTACCCATATTATGGGGTATCGTTGAAAATTTATTTTAAAAATATTATGGGACTACTAAGACCATTTTTGAATTTAGGGGTCCATTGCGAAATATTCGGCTTTAAAGTGTTAATTTTTGTTGGAGTCAAGTGTCTCCCCCCCTGCCGGCTAAACGGTTGGAGTCGGACAAGTGAAAAAATTCTCAAAAATAGTTTAAATGATGAATTTACAAGGGAATCCATCACGGCTATGTTAGCATAAGTAGGTAATGAGTCGATAAACTTACTACTTCGGAACCCTACATTGCGCGTGGCCTGACATGTACTTGCCCAGTTTCATATTTGTATTTTTAAACTTTTAAATTACAAAAATCTTCTTGAAATTTAAAGCCAAAAATTTTGCCAGAAAACATATCAGACTCCAAAAAACTAACCTTCGAAATACATTTTATGTACTCGTAATATGTGCTTCCATTCCTCATGAATGCTAAATCCCAACATCAGAAAATTATGGAAAAATATGGCCAATAATATAACCAAAATATAACCAATCCGGAAATAGGGTACGCTTTCAAATAAAAAAAAATCAAATCGGTTGATGGATGACGGTGTTCTCGACGTGAAAAAAAGTACAATCGATTTGATAAGGGAACATACCAAAACCACGTGACCCATTTTTCTCAATTTTTTACCCCCCTGCCCCCCCTTCGTGACCATCCGTAGTATATGAGAAGACCCCCTCCCTCCCCCCCTAGTTTTCACGTGGTAATTCATAAATACGGTTTTCAATATTTTTTTGCAAATAGAGTTACAAAATAATATTTTTGCTTATATTTGACGACTTATATAGCGAAATATTGACTACGTGACAAAAACCTAAACCCCCTCCCTCCCCCTGTGACCAAGCGTGGTGTTTTGAAGACCCCCCTCCCCCCCCCTAAATGGGTTACGTGGTTTTGGTATGTTCCCTAACCTCCTCTTTTTTGAACTCCATTAAAACACGATTAGTAATTATTTTCCCTGTATGAAGAATACGATAATGATAATACTCGTACCTACGTTACGTTTCATCAAGATATGGTACAGGTTGTTACGTGCGATTGTTAAATATTACACCTGTCACGTGAACCGGTGTTACGTAGTTTAGGAACCACTGGAATTAAGCAGGTTTCTTTATTGGTTGATTATTTATTGGTTAGGCAGTGATAGCCTAGCGGTTAGAACGTTGGTCTCCCGAACGCGGGGGCACGGGTTCAAATCCTGGCACGCAACTCTAATTTTCAAACATTATGTGCGTATTACTAGTTAATTATCACTTGCTTCGGTGAAGGAAAACATCGTGAGGAAACCTGCACACTGGAGAGTTCTCCATAAAGTTCTCAAAGGTGTGTGAAGTCTACCAGTCCACACTTGGCCAGCGTGGTAGACTATGGCCTGTACCCCTCACACTGTGAGAGGAGATCCTGAGCCCAGCAGTGGGACAACTATGGGTTGTTGCTTTGCTTTTTTTTATTTTTTGGTTTTTGTACTTGTTGTAAGTTAATGTTTTCATAATAATTCCTAACCAAATTCTAACCAAAGGAGCTCTGTAGAGTAAAAAGTTTACTTATCTTTGGTGGATTTTGGTTAAGTCTAATCATTCATCCACGCCAATAAACTCGTTTAACGGATTAAGTTAATATATTTTGAAATAAATATAATTACAATACGCGAAATTGACGACATGTTCATGTTATAAAGATACGATAAACAATTTTGTCTGATATATTGCGTTACAATTATTATTGCGAAAGTTGTGAACGTTTCAAATGTGTTTGATAATCAGATAGTGTCACTTTGGACAAGTGTGGTTTAGGCGCAATCCACACGAGACATTCGAGACACACGAGGCGTATTCCAGTGGCTACCTTCCTTTCTTTTTATGGAAATAGCTGGCAAACGAGCTGTCGATCCATCTGATGGTAAGTGGCTACCTTCACCCACGAGTATCAGGGGCCTTAGGGCGAGTTTTACGTGACATAACGGGCTCGCAACGTAAATACGAGTTGGCTACAATTTGTATGGGACCGAAACAGAGCCATTTAGTAGTAGTCAAAAGAAAATATTGAAAGAAGAAAAGAAAAACTCGCACTACCCGTACTACTAGCCGTATTGGGGCGGCTTAGGATACTAACCCCAATCCCACGCCGGAAGGGTGTCGTAAAAGGCGATTAAATCCGGCCCGCTGGTGGTAGGGCCCTCGGAGGGATTATATTAGTAGTATTGATTTTAATTGTTAATTAATACCATTATTACTATTATTATTCCTCCAGGGGTTCGCCTGGATAGCTACCACCCTCGAGCATGAGTCAGCCGCCAAACGACTCGTCGTGTTCCGGCTGGGGGCTTGAAAGCCAGTTCTTTCTTTCTTTTTCTTCTTTCTTTCTTGGCCGGCAACGCATCAGTGATGCCTTTGGTGTTGCTGATGTTCATGGGCGGCGATAGCCACTTACCATCAGGTAGATCGTCAGCTCGTTTGCCGGCTATTTCTATAAAAAAAAACTACACACACACACACACACAGTAACACCAAAGACTTCACTGCTGGTGGTGACGGCAAGTGGTGAAGTAGTCTTGGATGATCACGTATGTGTTGTGCGATGGCTGTTCTCCTACAAACTCTTAATAATTCTAGGTACCTACAGTTTTATTTATAATTTAACTAAATAAATCAATTTGAGCAATAAATAACGTTACTTTGTTTTATGATCTTATAAAGTCAGTTTGAAGTAAGTAATGGCGCGGTAACTCATAGATAACAAACACAGAATAAATTAATACGTAATTTAAATATATTTGCATAACTAGCTAAACAGTTCTCAACCTCTTTGGTTACTAGATTTGGCCCGGCTTCACAAGAAGAACGAAATAGTAACGTGAAGTGTGAAGGAAAATTTGCAGTGGACTTTTCCGTCCAATCATTTATCGACTAATTGAAAAAAGCGCCATAATTAAATGATTTATGGTAATAGCCGGCAAACGAGATAACGATCCAGATGGTAAGTGGCTATCTTCGCCCACAAACATCAGCAAAGACAATATCACTGATGCGTTGCCGCCCGAGAAATAGAGAAAAAAAAGAAAGAAATAAAGGTACCTACACATCCTCGTTAATTATTGTACCTCATGTTGAAATCGCACTTATTCATTAGTTCATCGTGCAAGCCAAGTTTAGATTTAAGCCTACCTAAACGATTGTCTAGAGATATATACCCTAGCGATTTCTGACACTCTGGTACTTAGTCCGTTTTGCAATGTGGTGAATTACAAATGTCGACTTGATTTTAGTAAAGGATGTATGCAGTTGAAGATTCTTCTTGTTATCTTAAATATTAAACAACCACCCGGATTTGCACGCATTATCAACAACTAGATATTATATGTAATAGTTAAATAACTAAACAAAACTATTGACTAAACTAGTTCAATAATGAATGGCTTCGACAAAACTAGTTCTGTCTGAGATCTGGTTTTGCCCGTGACATATAGTAAGTGTCAACTACGGCTTATCAAATAAAATATACAGATTGATGTCTGTATACGATGCACAACGCAACCGAGTCTATGCACTGTGCAGTGTAGGCGGTTGTTTCAACCGATAGACATTACGGCGTGACTGTCATAGAGTTTAGTATCTATTAGAAATGTTAAGTTTCATCGTTTAAAATAAGTCATTATTTAATAATAATAATAATAAATCTTTAATTCAGGCAACGAGGCCCTTAACCTACATACCTTACAGACTAACATACTTACAGAAATTTAATATAAACTTAAAACTAATTCACTTATTCGCGAAGTGAGACGCGTTTCCGGTGACTCCCGGTGGTTGTTTGGCCACGGCTCCTCCTTCAGGAAATCCGACAGGAGCTCGGTTGGAGCACGCACAACAAACTGCTCTGCAGATTTTGTTTGGTAATTTAGGGCTCCCACACAAAACTGCGATGCGATGCGATGCGAATTCGCATCGCAGGAACTTGCGATGCGAATTTCTGCGATACGATTTAGTGCGGCAAACCGTTTGGTAGGGCGACCATTCCTTCAAGTGTAGTAAGCGGTACTGGACGTGTTTTTAGGAAGCGTAAGATGGATCGCAAAAAGATTATTGCACTGCTGTTATTGTTAAATAGATATAAAAGAAAAAGAAGATTCTGGGTTCATCCATTTATTACGATTATGAACTCTGATGGGAACTATTTTACTCAAAAGTACTATGCGTTGAGAACTGAAGAAGATAAATTTTTTGATTATTTTAGAATGAGCATATCGTCATTTGAAGAGCTTTTGAAAGGCGCCGCGCGTCTTTCTCTAAAGCTGTCTCAGAGCGGACTAAAATGGCGTCACCAAGGATGACGTAATATCGCAGGAATGTGCGATGCGAAGCAGATCGGAAATTCTTGCGGTGCGTTCGTGCGAATTCGCAGATATTTGCGATGCGATGCGAATTCGCGGTTTTGTGTGGGAGCCCTTAGGGGTTATATTTGAAATCAATAGACCTAATTTTTATACTACTTAGCTATCGCTCCGTACCATTAAATATTCTCAGTCTTTAAAAAGGTATCAAAATTGAAAACCTGATAAAAATGTCACGTACGGGTGATTTTTTATGTCAGTAGCCTTCAAACAAAGCAGAGAATAGGTGGATACCGCAGCCCATGGGCATCAGTAACACCAAAAGGATTAACGAGGCCTTGCCAGTCATGAAAGGTGAGAGAAGAAAGAAAGAAATGGTTTGAGAGCCATTTCTAACAGAATGAATATTTTTATTGTCTACTTCTTTAAGCATAATATTTTATGATAAGCTGTAAAGGGGAAAAGTGGAACTGCAGACGGTACGTTTTACGGAGGCCATTTCTAAACATTGTATGCACTATGGATATCACCTTTACATAATGTTTGGAAGCAACAGGTAATTAATGACCTGAAAATCTAATAATAAAATAATACTAGTTGGTGTGTTGTGTAACAGCGCGAGCGATGTAATAGTTAAACTGCATATTACGATTATTGCGTACATTATACCTATCAGGCAGAAATTAGTATGAGATAAGTAATGTTTATTTAATATTAATTTAATGAGGAAATGATAGTGTAATGATTTTGATTTACCGTTCAGGGCTGCACTTTGAAGCTTACCTTCTGTTATTTTGTTATGGATGTTTGTTATTCATTCATGAAAAAACTACTAACTGATGGTATGTGATGTAACATATGGGACACTTTATCCAGAAAAACGAGGGCATAGCACTATGTAGGCCTCCATAAATCAAAGATCATCGTGAGGAAGTGCGCATTCTAACGCCCCAACTCAGAGTCACTAACGGTTAGGTACCTTAATCGCTCCTTAGTAAAGAATCACCATACAAATTCTGTAACAGTTGGGTAACAGGTATATTGTGTTCTAAGGTGTGTGTTTTCCAATTCCTTAACTAGTGAAGTAATTAACTTAATTAAAGGTATGTAAGGAGCATTGGATGTGTAGACGATGATAATCTGCCACTTTAATCCCGTCTGCCCCGGGAATTGAATCCGAGACGCTTTCAATTGTCAATTAGGATTTCAATCAGATCCTAGAGGATCTGAGAACACATTTCTAAACGTTTTATATTATTATGTAGCTAGGTATAAAATAGAACAATTGTAGTATGATTAGATTGGAACAATGAAAAAACTAAACTGTTTATAATCATGACAACGAAAGAATTTTATTCAGGCATTCAAAAGCCTGATGGATGAAATTTTCTTACTTATAACTTATTACGCAGGGTTACATGACCTTTGAATTAAAGTTTAAATTGAGTAGTTCCTTAATATGTCATGTTAGGAAAGACTGTCTAGTAATTACTAGGTTAAGCTCTTAAGCCTCACCTGACTGCGTTGGATTCATGGCATAACCTGGCCGGAGAAAGTGGATATGATAATTGGATGTGCGACCGGTCGGGCTTGCTTCGGTGTGCAATGCAACACGTTAGGTTTGTAGGGATAATACCTTTCAAATTAAAATTCATTCACAGTATTTTCAGGCAACTAGGACCTGCAGAAAAATACACACACAAAATTATTACAAACTAATACTAATTTAAATAAAATAACAGATTTTTGAATTTACCAAGTCATAATTGTTTATTTGGGTTACAACATAATTCAAATAAATAAAACTAAATAAAACCTAATAATAAGACTTACACAATAGAAAAAATATCTTAACCTTAATTGACTACATTAAAATCCTACATTTACAAAAGATATCATCCTAAATTCTAGAACTAATTAATTCTAAGAAAATCTTGGAAAAAAGTTAAATTGCTACAACAAAATTATTATTTTTACACAAAAGTTTGAAACTTGCTTAAGTCATCCGCCAAACGACTCGTCGTGTTTCGGCTGGGGGCTTGAGAGACAGTTCTTTTTTTATTCTCTTCGACAACGCATCAATGATGCCTTTGGTGTTGCTGATGTCCATAAGCGACGATAATCAGTTACCATCAAGAGGATTATCCGGTCGTTTGCCGGCTATTTCCATTAAAAAAAGATATAAAGTAAGCCTTATCCATAGCATCCTACCGTGACCATCTCCTAGCGATTGTCCGACTGCCGTGTTATCAATCATCTATTTTTATAATACTATTCCGCCGCTAGAGGTGTTTTATGCAACGCTCGCGCGCTCAATTTATTCTATTAGATCTCCAGGCCATTACTTAAACTATTTACTTTCAACGTTAGGTACGGTAGTGATGTTCGATGCTACATGTTACTACTTAGTATGTGGGCTAACTTACAAAAACACTAATGATAAGAGTACAACTTTATGATATTCTCCAATTGTTTTTAACCGACTTCAAAAATGAGGTTCTGAATTCGTCGGAATCTTTTTTTAAGTATGTTACCCGATTACTCAAAGACGCCTGGACCGATTTAGAAGATTCTTATTTTATTCAAAAGGGCGTGATTTCAGACTGGTCCTACATTTTTCTGATGATGCAATCCATGAAGAATTGAGGAAACTGCTCAAATATTATAGTTATACATATGGCGATTTAGATATATTTTTTCTAAGGCTAGTTCTTTGAAGTCGGTTATTTTTTTGTCAAAATTAAGAATTATTTAGTTTATGACTTTATCTTTCTTCCTCTACAGGGCGACATATTAATAAAGTGTCGCGTCACTAGCGGACGATCTTAACGCTTCTATCTTAGTAGTTCAGAAGTTCTTCGGGAACAGATAACCCTCCTTTTGTCTTCACCGTAGTCAGGCAAAACCACCCATTGTCACCCGTGTCAGACTACCAGTCAAACTTTAGTCCGCGCCCGACTACCCTCACTCCAAGCCCGACATTGCTTAATCCACCTGCTTCCGATCAAGCCAATCTATAACCGCCTCACTTATGGTTATTAATCAGCCATAAACCACGCGTTCAAGGCGATAAATTAAAATTTAACCAGTAAATCAGTATCGCACACGGCAAGCCAATAAATCATATCAACATAAGTTGGTATAGCTTACGAGCCGAGAAGCAGTAGAATTCTTAATATGATTAGCATAGGAAACCTCCAGGCTTCCGCGTATCTTAGGAATTTCTCGCATGCATCAATAATCAATCACTTAGCATGGGAGTATGGAGACAAAGAATGGGTTTCGGGAGAAGTGATACTAGTTTGAGTTTTGTTTTTGTAATCAAGGTGTTGTTTTTACAAAGCGCTGTGTATTTGTTTTTCCAAAAGTGTACTCTCAGCTAGCCTTTTCAGAGACATACACAAGGAACTACTTTATTGTAAAACAAATCGTCATACCGTGTAAATCCAATTACACAGTTCTGACTGTTTTAAACCTATGTCAGTTCATTTTATAATTAATTCCTAATTTTATACTTAGTAATTCCTAATTTTATTCATTTTATAGTTAATTCCATCTGTTTTTCTTTACGCTTACCTTTGATGAAATGATAACGTTGAATATGTGTCGTTTATTGAAACAAAAATATGTAAAAACTAGTTCGAAGATAATTTATCTCGTAAGATAACCGGTCGAAGTTCTTCAAGCGACATGAAAACTTCCGACACTTTTGTTGACCACTAATCCCTTCACTTCCACCAATCCGCACTGAAGCAGCGTGGTGGAGGAAACTCTTCTCCTTCAAAAGGACAGACTCGTGCTCAGTAGCGGGCCGTTAATGGGTTATTATATTAGTAACTTCTATAAATACATCAAAGCTTGGTGCCTTCTGATTGCGTTATCTCATCAGTGCAGTAAGAGCACTTATAAATGGATGCAGACGAAACGTACTTTTGTCTGTTGTCTCAAGCAATTGTGATTTGAGTGCGACTTCGTTACCTTGCTAGTTGCATCAGTGATCTAATTACAATTATCCGGCCGTTCACCTTCCAAATTAATGTTTGATTATTTGTACTGTGATCAAACGTGACCTATGACGTTTTAAATTATACTCTGCTGGTCTTTTATAAGAGTGAAAATACTGTGTCAGTATTCGGTACGGTGCAGTATCTTAGTAGGCAAATGCAGCAAGGGAGTCTACTTAAGAGTACTGTAAGCAATTCGACAAGAAAGAGAGTTGTTTTTTTAATGGACAGTTTCTGTTGACCTAAGCTGTCTTTACAGCTTCACTTGAACAGAGTGACCCTCTTGGCTCTTGGAAAGTCTCAGCCGAGAAGACAATTTTTGCGGAGAGTAGTAGCTCCCCCTCTTTGAGAAATGGCCTATTTATGGTCTATTTACGACTTCGGAGTTCGGAACTTGGGTTACGACATCGCTTGAAGAAGTTATGACAGGAGGTAAATACGAGAAGGTCTCATAGTTCTCATATAATGTAAAAAGATGCTGTAGAGTGCAGGGGTATTTACGCGCACGATAATAAAGAACATATAAGTCTAGTATAAAGATACGTCAAGGGTAAATATCCAGGTGAATTACAAAATGTGTAGCAAGACCAGCAAGTGTAACGGGATTGATGTGATAAACCGTACAAAGTTTTAATACCAATTAATCTTATTTTCATTTTACCGACATATTTATTTATTGAATCTTAATTTTAATATATACTAAAGTTAAGTTTACAAAGAGCGAACTGTGGTATTCTATCAGTCCACTCTAAGATGATGGTGAGAATTTTAGCGCTATCATGTTGCATTTAGTTAGCGCCAAATACGTTTCGTTTAAAAGCGGTGTAGCTCTGTGTAGCCTTATCAAGTATTCTCTAACTATCAATATCAGTTGGCGAGTTTCGAATTAATTGGCTTTTTTGTCGGTGCCTGCAATGCTATTGCCAATACATTAAAAAGTATTTAGTAAGTTCCACTTCTAGTAAGTGATTTTTCTTTTTTAGGTCATCTTATAATGGTTCGTTCATTTAGTTATGCCCTTCTGAAGTCACTGTACAATACGTACAATGTGTAAAAAAAATTATATGTATTCAAAAAAAATATTTTTTTGAACTACCCATAGTTTCTGACATTTCTGGATTTCCTAACTTATAAATTATTATCGAAAGATATAAAAAACTTTGTGATATAAAAATAAAATTATTATAGCTTAAATTATATTCATATCTGTAACGTATTCACAAATCACAGGTGTGATAGACCTTTACGAGAAATAGGTAAATAATATTCCACCGGTAACAAAATAAGGTGTAGTGATGTACACTGTAATCTGATACGAAAGGACATCCGTTGCGAATATTTGTACAATTGCAACGGATACCCGCGGATCCGGATATTTGCCTAGGGGAGGGTTGTAGATCCGGTTTGAAGCTGTTCTATGGGAAATGCGAACGAAAGTTTTTGAAATTATTATCTGTGATATTTTCTTACAATATTAGGTTTCGATCAGTGAAATTTGGGATGTAAACGGATATTTTTCACAGGTATATTTTATTAAGTAAGGTTCTTGAGCGGATATTTTTAAAGCATCAGATGACGATGCATTTCACCTGGCGTTTCGAAAAGTAGGTAGTTGCCCGGTAGACCTATAAATCCCCAACCATAAGTTCTGTAGATGATGGGAATTTTCGTCGATTCGCTTACACATCTGCTGACCCTGCCTTATAGGAAGTAGATAGTTTGTCTCAAATGTGTAAAATGTAGAATAACATTCTCATGACGATGTTCACAGGGCGCCACGTGGTCTTCGAAGAGACGAAACCATTACTTTCATCAGGATTGGCAATGCGTTGGCGCCTCTTGCGTTACAAAATCCATGGCGGTGACTTGGTGCTCATTTTCCTGTAAGGAGTTATTTATTTTACTGAAGAGTTAGGGCAAGAAATGATTAAAATCTTATTCAATGTCAAGGTAAGACCAGTAGTGGCGTTAGGGTACGGCGAGGTTGGGCAACCGCCCAGGGCGCCAGGTTTGAAAGGACGCCGCAGGTAGTCATGACGGAACCCTTATAGTTTCATCATGTCTGTCCGTCCGTCTGTCCATCTGCAGCATAGCGTCGAGATCCTTAGTGCTGGAAAGCTGTAACTTGGCGTGGATTTACATATTTATTATATTTGTATGGGTTTCAATAGCAGATAGGGGCGTCATAGAAATCTCGCCCAGGTGCTAATAATGCTAAAACCGGCACTGGGTAAGACTTTTGTAAGAATTTTTTTTCTGCTGCCTCGAAAATGCTTACATTTAGGTGATAACAGGTGTACTTGCTTTTGGATCAAGATTTTTGTAACAGCAGTTATTATGATGATTACTGTAGTGACATTAAAAATATTTCATTTTTATTTGATTCACTGGGTACACATAATACTCGCCAGCTCCCAAACTATAAAAGCCGTCATAACTTTTAAATTATTAACGTCACATCCAGGATGCAACATAAGCGTTTAAAATGAAACCCCTTTACTTAACTGCTTCGCGATTGTCTTTTTAAATACCTATTTTTATGTGTCCACACGTGAAGGAGGAACTCAAGGCATCCGATGTCTTTTTTGTTAACTTCCGAGTAGGGTTACAACAAATCTTACTCAACAATAAGGGTAACGCCACATGTCGGCTCTCAATGGAAATAGAAACATATAAAAACCGTCCTTAATGAACATAATTTCCGTATAAAAGGGTTACCTAAAAATAAACACGTAGCGTCACTATTCTTGAGTTCGGAAGTTTGAGTTCGTTGCGATATAGAAAATTGATAGAAAACTTATTTTAAAATACAAAATTAAAAATAAATTAACTAATAGATTTTAAAATGTTATGGAATCGCCAATGCCATGTATGGAAGAAGAAAAAATTAGGTTATGGAATACACAAGTAACGTTGTTTTTACTAGTTATTGTTGTAGGTATCCTGACTTGTATTTTAGTGTACAAAACTATAAATATAAAGACCATGGTCTACGCATCAATATTTGACAGACTAATCCTTGCTACTGACCTTTAAAGAGCCTAATACATTATGTAGAACAATTCGATAACATTGAGAAAGTTATTACAAATATTAACACAAAAGAATGAACTGTTAAAATTATCGATAACATTAACAGTGGCCATAGAGTACTTAATCAAATACATCACCTTTTAACCTCTACAACTCAAGTCAGCATTCTTAAATCTAATAAACTGTTCCTCAAATCTGAGATTAAAGCTCCAAGAACCATTTATAACCACGTACAAATGAGCCCGTCAAAATAAATTGAATTAATAACAGTTAACAAACCACACGTCCAATCAGTTCTGATTCAAGTGCAAATCGAGCGATCGCTCTGAGACGCTTCGTTGGTCAGTTAATCGATTATGATTTGTTAAACATTGATTTTAAATCAATACTTACATATTGTATTATTCTTTTACAATACATTTGTTCAGTGTGTTAAGCAATGTAAGATCTGATGTATATCATTAGCGACACATCCCTAGCAGTATAACAAGCTCTGTTAATTAATCTGTGTTTCAACTTTAACGACAAGCTGTATAGAAGGTTGTAATCCTGGATGGAACATCCCTACTTGAAACGCACAATAGTAGTTCAGTTATTACTTTGGAAAAAACGGGTTAGAAATGCATGTGAACCGAAATGTCTAAATTTTGGATATTACCTACGTGGGGGAGTCCAGAAAATCTTAACTTCAAATTGTTGATCAAGATTTCCTATGTGCAATTTCCGCCATCTTGAAAAATCGGGATAAGTGCGTAATGTAGGATTCCGAAGTAGTAAGTTTATCTACCATTACTCATTTTGCTAACATAGTCGTGATAGTTTTCCTTGTAAATTTGACTTGTAAATATGAACTATTTTTGAGAATTTTTCACTTGTCCAACTCCAACCGTTTAGCCGGCAGAGGGGGCTCTAGCTCCTTTGAAGTACAAAAATTTTGATGCGATTTTCTGATTTTCTGTGCCCAGTCAGGCCTGGCGCACTCCGCACTTTCGGTATGATGTTACAAGCACGTGCTGCGTTCGACGTGTCGGGCCAATTTCAGAAGGGCTGCCACGCCGTGTCATACATTCATAATCCATCAAACATGTCATCACAAAAAAGGAAGACAACCCTGACGTTGTCAGAAAGAATAACAATTATGATTAGAAAGAGAGGCTACGTCTAGATGTCAACGTCTGTTGACGATTAGCGCTGTGCGAACTGAATTACACTTCATTGTGTCGGAGCAAGAGTCGCTATTTATTTAAGTGATTTTGAGGAGTGACTCTTCTGTACCAATAGGTACTATTAAGTATTCTGTGGCCCAGTTTCGATTTAGCCACTCGCACGTTTGTATCCACATGGATGAAAGGTAGTTCAGGATATTATTGCGATCCAAAATATACGAACCAGCCAAATTATGAATCAAACACATGAGATTTATTAAACAAAATTAACGCTGTAGTTTTTCTATTATAATCAGAATAGGGACGTTGATTTAACCGTGATATCCGTGTATGATTTATTGTTTCAGCATGCCGGTGCGTCACCTATTTTTATAGAGGACTGACATGCCTACCTTTGTTCAGTAAGGGAATGGTTTTAATATAATTTAATAGACTTGTTTTAATCCTTACACGTGGTTTAATGTTTCGAGACTAAATAAATAAATGCTTACACATGACCCCCCCACCCCCCACCCCTGCAGTAGTTTTTACCTGTCGCAAATGACGGGAGGCACGGGTTAAAAGTTAGAGGGTTTGATCCATTTTACCACTTTGGAAGTGTCAGATCTTTCAAATGATTGGTTGACTTTGAGAAAAAATAGTATTAGGAACCTCAATGTCATTTCATCAAACCTAGATAGGTCTTTATATATAACATTGTATTGAGGCAAGAGATTATCAAAAAAATATTTTCATGATTTTAGGACACTCACACATGACTTTTGAGACTACTTTTAGGGTACCAAAATAAAGGTTCACATTATTCTTATTCCGTTTCATTCCAAGGTTGTTCCTGAGGAAGCAAACTACAGACTACGTAATAAAATAATTATGAGTTGTCTTGCAAAAAATGATATTAAATGTCGATCTGGTGCCTTACCATGAACTCTAATAAAACGTGACATGTTCAGGACAGGTCAGCTTGTAGCTAAAACCTGACAGGCGTGTATTTCGTACCATGAACGTTCACCTGATGGCTTGCAATGCCTCTACTTCTGTCCGGCATCTTAGTCTATGACCTGCGCGGTACAACGTAGTGTTTAAGTACTCTGTGCACGGTACAAAATTTGTTTTACTTAGTTCGGAAATAGAGCGTTTTATCGGTTTACCGGTTTTCAAATCAATGCGTAATATTGATGTTTTTAAAAATTTAAAATAACAATCTCAATCGAAGATTTTGAGATTTGTTATAGAAACTTAACGGTCGTTATTTATTAAACTTAAAAACCGTTCGTTCTCTAAGATTACCAAAAAATTATCGCTATTTGATGCCTTCATTTTTGAACGTAATCTTACAACACTTGACACTTGACACAGTGACATGTCCAAATGTCTTTTATAATGTGTGATTTAGGAGCGATAATTTAAAATTGTTAAGTGCAATTTTGAATGTTTTAACGTACTTTCAAAGAAATGAAAGATATTTATTTTGTGATGGTGGTACATTTTCATGAATGCCTATAGGTCATGTACAAGTCGAGGCGGATATTTACCTACTGTGATAATATGTAATTTATGTTGAATTGGGTTGGAGATGGGAACTTGAGTAAGAAAGTTGTTGAAGCCGTGTCAGTATACGGCTACATCAGAAGTAAATGCGTTCGATGACGAGCACCCAGCGATCAAAGGGGTCCACTGGAGACATGAGGGCGGAGGCGCTCGAGGACGAGCGCACGTCAGGATAGCCGTGCCGGCGAGCGACCTCTTTGGTTCTACAACGATCGATTGATACAGATGCTGATGATGTCATACGAGAAGAGTTATGAAGAAAAACTAAATATTTAGAATATGGAATATGTCACTTTATTTAGAACATTATACCTAATGCGTACATAGGATATTCTAATTATATTATTGATCACGGAGTAGTAGAGATTGTTATCGATGTAAACGTTAGGATAACTGAAAATATACTTATCTTGGTGCAAAGCAAACGGAATATTATTGAATAACCATTATCATATTATAATACCTTTTCTTCCACATTTATAAAAACATATGGTATATGTTTATAAAAATATACTATAGTAATATAAATAATAATTAGACCTTTTTATTTCTTAAATAGAAAATTCAATTTACCATTTCATAACGACTAAAAAGCATGCAATGCAATCTATATTCTATACAAATAATAAAACTGAAGAATCTATCTGTGATTTCGAAATAAATGATTTAAATAAATAAAAAGTCTTCAACTTAAAGTTTTTAGGGTTCGTTAATCCTTTCCTTTATCTTAATTCTTGACTAAATTTAATTCAATAATCATTATTAGTTATATATTTCTTTGTTTATATTCCTTTTTTTATATTATACTCTCTTTGTAGAGTAAAGGCTCCTCCATTTTTCTCCACATAATTCTGTCACTCGCTTTATCAATCCATTGTTTTCCCGCTGCTTACAAAATTTCATCGAGCCATCTCTCCGCCGCGGCCGCCCGGCCGTTCTGCCTCTGGTTCTCTTGCCTATAGCTGCCTTCCATGATGTAATCTTTTTGAATGTGGTCTATAGTTGAATACGTACTTATAAATCCTGCTGGCTCTATTGGACGATGCTCTTCGGTGTATTTAGCAAGGCGTTTCTCGAGACAACAACAACAAACAACAGCTGGAAACAGCTTGTAGAGATTAGATTGTAGGCAAGGCAGATTGGTCGATAGCTAATATTTACCAAATACCTAATGTTCTTCAATATCATAAATTTATATTCAAACTGTTTTATATAACAATAACTTACGGTATAAAGAAATTATAAACGAAACAGCTAAAACAGGACAATTAAAGTTACTTTCGGTAGGCTGTAATATTTTGACGTTGACATAGGCCGCTTTCCGACATCAATACGTCAACAATCGCTTCATGGTACACAAATAGCAGGGCAGAAGAAGATTATCGAAGTCACGTGACCGCTGTCCTGTTACGGTCACGTGATCACTGGCTGACCTGTGCTTTAGCTAGGTCATGGTAGGATATAGCAGGACAGCTCAATTATTGGCTAATATTGGCCTGTTTTAAGATGTCATGGTAAGCCCCCTGCAGTCATAATTTTCTGCAACAAATGCCACTTCCATGGACGGAAACATTTGTTGTACTCAAGATTTTCAACCACTGACGGTCTGAAAGGCCATTATTTATACATCTTTATGACTTGTCTATTTTATCAACCTTTGAATGTACCGATGGGAATTATATTGCGCTGCAGATAATTAATAAAATAAATGTACATATTCAATTTACATAATATTTATATTTAAGATGTACAAAACACCCTCCTACAATTTGTAACCACGAAAGCAAAGATTGGTACACTTATAATATAACTTAATTTAGAGTCATAATTTTTCCAAAGTTTATGAGTCTAATAGTCAAAAGAATATAAATAAAATCTACCAACATGCACTTCTCTTTATTAATTAATCTTAAATTATCTTCTTATTTGTAAAGCTTCTTTATATAACATTTGATTATTCAGATCTGTTACTAAAGTTAGATAATAATGAATTTAAGGATAGGCAAATTTATTAATATAATTTATTCATTATTAAAAAAGCTATTAATGACTGTTGAAAATAGAAATGGTAAAAAATGGTACCTAATTAAAAAAATCGACTTCAAAATGCGAACTCAAAATTATGGAATAACATAATTATTAAGGACCTATTTTTTTCCTGCACTGAAATACTGTATTAAATTGAATTTGTATTTCAATTAAATTGAAACCTTTCCCAGGAACATATCCATATCCCCATGGATACTGCAGAAGGCTGTACCCGGAAACATATTCCACTGCAATGTAAAAAAACATGTACCTTGGGAACCTAAACGGATCTGTCTAAGCACTTTCCCACCGAGAGATCTGTCAATCTGCAGATGCTCCAATATTTTTTACAACAAAACGGAAACGGAAAGACAGGAGCATACTATCTCACTCTAAAAACATCAGTCTCGCTCTGTCTTTTCCGAGGCGTGTTTTTTCTGGGAACTACATTATATTCGCAGGTTTTTCATGCACAGATTGTGGTCCACCATCCACCACCTGTTGGATGGAAAAAACATTTGAACAACTGACGATCATATGGTAGTTATTATGCGTAGATGTTAGTGTATAAAGAGATGGAATGTGAAAAATAATAGTTGATATACAAATATCAACATTGGTGTTTTTGAAAAAGCTATTTGAATTCCGTTACGTACCCACATTTAAATCGGAGGCAAAATAAAAAAAACAATTTAACAATTTGACGTTTTAGCTGTGGAATCTTGAAGACCTCGAGAGGAAAATCTTTCTTTAGCTCTTTTTTTACAGCAAAAAAATTTAAATAAGCTATTATTTTTCGATACTCCATCTCTTCTTCTAGTAAATCTATTGAGTTGTGTATATTTCTACTGGTTTCGATTTGGTCTGTAGATCTGTGTATTTTGCTGATCGATTCGGCAATATTGTTTACATTTTATTGTTTTATTGCTCATGACCAGCCGTTGACCAGTTTTTTTGAGGAAACAGATTTATGATATTAAACTTATTGCGAATTAACATTATGTATTAAAATATTTAAAATAGATAAAATCTTTGCTGTCGTACTTGTGATGTTTGATTTGTTGGATGACCGTATTGACCAGCTATCGATTGAGTGAGAAGTCCATAATTTGTCACACATTACATTTTTCTTCTCATTGACGTTTATAATGACTCATGTGGTATGACTGCTATCCACAACACCTTATCCCGGAATCCTAGTCGTGTGCCATAGTTTATCCTCCGTTAGCATTGAAGTATTATTACTAGCGTATAGAACCGACACCGCGAACACCATGTATGTCCCAATGCATTGGCGCCACGTGGCTTCAATCTTCAATAGATTCGTTCCATTTTGAAAGGAGAACGGGGGCTCAATTTTGAAAATGGAACCTCCCGGGCGGGACACACATTTTGTTCGAGATGTCTGTTCTATGACATTATACTTCAATGTCCGTTAGTAATTATTTTCCCGATGTCGACATCCTTACATCCCGTATGATCCCGTGGGAGAGCGGCTGCCAAACTAAACATTGTCTGTAATGTTGTCTGTTGTCGCAGTATCGTGATGGATCACCCAGGTCGATGACCCCATGTCTAGGACTAGGCAAACTGGTGAACTCGTGGGGGAATGTGATGTGACGCATTGTTGACGTCAGCCATGATTGAAGGTGATCAAGTAGTTAGTGGGTAATGTTGATGAATTAGTTGTAATATTTAGTTATGATTTATAACTTAATGATGTCTATAAAATTACTTAGGAGAAGAGAATATATTACCATTACTTTAATATTGATGGATGATGAAGTCATCTTCATGAAGAATTCTTTCAGGAATTTTCTTAGGGTATACGTGTATGGACTTCTATAGTATCTTCTGTGGTAGGTTCTTCTGTGTTGACCCAATTCCATAAGGAATGAACACTCATCATTCGGTATCCCGTCTGCATTTTTGTTTGCTCTGTTTGATAAAAAAATTGTTCAATTTTATGTTAAATAGATATACCTACTAAGATTTTCAAAAATTTGGCATCTTTTTTTATTTTGATAGTATAAATAAATTGATCAATTGATATGACATGTTCGTTATGATATCAGTTAAATCGGTTATAAAAACCCTTAACAAAATTATGTTTCTACTGTATTTGTAACGCAACTAATATTAATATGGAATCAATTAACTTGACTAAAGGTAAGGATGCGTCACTAAATGTGTTTCTAAATACGATAGTACCCGTGGGGCATAAATCGTAAAGATGTGTAAAAGGGTTCAGAAAGGCGATCTGTAACAAGCTATGATTTATGGGCATCACGGCTGATTTATGTTGACATTTTTGTAAACTGTAAATACGTATATAATGACATTTGGGTAAGCAACATGTGGTGGGATTTCAGCTACCACTTACTAAGAATCATTTTTGGAAAGGATATTGTTTAGTCGCAAGGAAGTTGGGGAAAAAAACCATCAAACACAATAGAAAACACTGATTATGTCATAGTTTGTTATAAAAGGATTTCAGCAGTTCCACCCTCTTACTCTAATCAGACGCTAAAAGACTTATTATGTTCTGGCTGGGGGCTTCAGAGCCATTTCTTTCTTTTTGTATTCTCTTTCTGGTTGAAGTTTTTGTCAAATTTTTTATATAAGCTACCATTAAGTATCAGCATAAAATAAGCTCTTTATGTCAGTTTATTTGAATTATTGCAATTGTACAATGTCATTGAATCATTTGCCTATCGCAGCTTCAGTGGAAAAAAGCATAAGTCGTGTTACTTTCAATTTTAGTTATTACGAAATATGATTAGAAAAAGGGACAAAAGCTGCATATGCTCAATTTTTTTTCTAATTTTTATCATTAATCTTGACGGTTTTGTGCAAGAAATCGTAATATAAATTACTTAAATTATATTGCAAGTTTTTTTGCTCTCCTGTAAAATTGCAGTTTTCATCTAATACTTTTTTTCCACTGAGGTTACGCTATATGTTTACATCACTCACGCCCCAACTCAGAAAGGTTCCTTTATTTAGCTGTAAGGAGTCCATAACTAATTGACATTAAATATGTTAAGTATCGATTCCTCTCAGAGTCATTTTATTAACTTTAAGTAACCCTAGTGCGGAACAACGTCTAATAACCTTATCGATTATCATATCGATAGAGTATTAGTGTAGCCACATGTAAAATACGTTGAGAACACATAAAAAATAATACTTATTTTAGTGCTTTTAGAACGATGATTTATACTAATATAGTAACATGAAATTCGTTTACTGTGTTTTCTTACTTAAGAACATTGCAAAGTAGCTTTTTTCTTTAAAATAAAATAAAAAAACTCGCAATTTTATGTAACGGCAATACTATACCTAGTAGTACTGTAGTATCTGTGGCAGTACACTGTACAGTAAATGTCAATTGTCAGTCAATTCAATGTTGATATATTATATTGTTGGTTTGATTTCAATCTGAATTGAATTGAAAAATTTCATTTTGTTTAATATCGCCAACCTATTTATTATATATTATCATGGTAGGTACTTTCAAATTAGCGAATATTATTAACAACATAAGTTAATAAATAAGGGGCACCAATGTGAATTGTAATCAAAACAACTGTATCGTTTTTTATAGGATACGGAGTGTAAAATACCGCGAAAACACGCGAAAAAGATATTCATTCATTCTAGAGTAATCAACAATTTCAATAAAATCGGCGAAATCCGCGAAAACAGACATTTTGCTTGCGAAATCACTCAAATTGTAAACCTAATGTCAACTGAAAACGTAAAAATCAATCCTAAGTAGAGTTTAAGTAATGGTATTTGTATAATTAACTTTAATTGCCATTAAGGACCTGTAAAGGTCCATTAACTGACTCTGGGAGTGACTAATTGTGATTCTGTACTAAGGAGCGATTTTAATGACGATTAAGTGACTCTGAGTTGGGGCGTCAGTCGGTTGATTCAAATTGAAGGCAATATAGAACGTCAGTACCAGTAGCATTAATACGATATACATTTTTTGTGGTCAGAACTCAGACCTCCCGATGTCCAGATGGTCATCTACTCGTAGTTAACCTTCTGAGACCAACATAAAATGTATCATAAAATAGTTTAAATGATTCAAGAACCGATTTGTTATTTGAATTATTGAATTAATTGAATTAACCTTAATACAAATGCCTTGTTTAATTGGTAGTATTTGGGTGCAAGCGAACGTTCTTGGGTTTGATTCCCAGGCAGGGCAAATGTGTGATGTATGACTGCCCTTGATAGTTATTGAGGAGTTTTAGTGTTCATTTTAATTTGAATACATAACTAGTTACATTTGGTCAACAATACTCGTTACTAAAACTAAAATTATTTAAGGTAATAACTATTGTACCTAACCCAATAAATAAATAAAGGGTAAAAACCAGGTGTACTGCCCATTCGCAACTTCAAAACCAGAATCGAAATTAATGAAATAAATCTCCCCAACCCCAAATTATTGTAAGTTGCACCGTACAAGTCTAAAAATTACCATACGAATACCTGGTATCTCTTACGTTATTGTACAATGATGTTTAAATAAATATAGATACGTTATGCCCTTACAAATCAACCGAAAAATCTGTTCCGATGTCCGCAAGGCACGCTTTATCGCTTTATCGCACGTCTTTATCGCTCTCGCGTCAAAACTACATCGCTATCTCTTTCTTCACCCGAATAAGAGTTCCCAATTGGGAACTTTTTGAGTCACACAACGCGCGCGCTTATGACATATCTGCCTCTTTTTAATATATAATATCATTGTTATTGTAAAAAATATAAAGCAACTTTGTATTCGGTTTATTGAATTCGCAACCCTCTTTTAATCTGGCGGTTACCACCTGTTGGGTGCACAGACTGCATTGGCTGAGTTTATATGGCAGCTACCACCCTCGCTTTTTAAAAGTATATTTAAAAGATTTTCCTCGTGAAATATAATAATGAAAATACCTTCACGGTGTATTTTCTGAGATGTAAAGTCTAGATTTGATTCATCATGTTATATACTATGATTACTATGAATAAACTATCTATTCAGTGGTTTCCGATGCACAAACCGACAGACAGAAATGAATGATGAATGATTTTATGAATAAATGAATATTCTCTAAGAAAAAATAAATCAGTTGTTCGTATGATGTATATAAATAAATTACATCATACTTATGCATAGTTAAAATATTAAAATTAAGTGAATATAATAAATAAAGAAGATGTTATTAATAGCTAGATAATACATGATGCTGATAATAAGATGGAAAGACTTTATAATTTTATTCCTAAGACAAAAATAGGTATAGTTAATTAGTTATTTTAAAATATTAATATGTCAATATTGGTCCAAGTACACAAATAATGAAAACAGTAAGTGAATAAAAACCTAATAGGTAAGTGATGTTTGTAGATGATGAGGAAAAAAATCTCTCACAATTTTTTGCCACTTCTAGGATCACTTACGATAGATATTTACAGAAGCGATGGCGTAGTTTTAAAAATATTTGAAATACCATCTTCGAAATTTCATCATCAATCATCTCTTCCCTTTAGAAGAATAAGCTATTAGTTTAATATGAAAACATAAAACTTTATTTCAACGGGAGGAAAGGAAGAGTTGTCTATTCCTGCCTTAGCTTTCAGCATTTTGATCTACACGAAACAACTAGGAATAATATATTACATTATATCCGCGGGGATGTTTTAATAAGAAACACAAGGGATGAGTCGTTTCCGCCTCGAACGAGTTACCACATGCGTCTTCCATACACCTGGCTATCAAGACTTAACTTTTTCTAACCCTTCAAATTTCAAATTCGAGGGAACTTAAACCCTTTTCGTTAATTTTTTGTTAAACGCCGTTTTAGAACACTTTTTTCGAACTTATTTATAGTTGTCTTCGCGGTTCTGATACAAAAGGAATTCGGTTTTTGCTCTGCATCATGTTTTTCGTGTTTTTTGGTGTGCATATGGCAGATTTTAGGTTATTTTTAGGTTAGCATGTGCCGGCGCCATTCGCGACAACGGGTGATGTCACTTTGTATTTCTGATTATTCAGTCGGAAAGGGGTACTGTTTTGTCTAGAGGTTAAAAACCCACTGATCCAATTTTAGATTGCGAGACGAAATAGGTTTTACAGGAAGCGCGTGATTTAGTGATGTAAATTTTGATATTATGAATAATCTTCTAAGTAATAATGCAAAATACAATGATGTTTAAATACTATAGATACGTCATGCCCTTACAAATCAATAGTGTCCGACCGAAGCTTCGGCTTCGGCTTCGGCTTCGGCCACCTTCGGCCAAAAAAGCACCTTCGGCTAAACCTTCGGCTTCGGCCAAAAATTTGCCGAAGGTTTAGCCGAAGCCGAAGGTTTGCTATTTGATTATTTTTGTTAAAATTACTTTAAGTAAATAAATATTTAATTAACATTGTATATTTGAAACTTTTATTTTTGACAATATTTTATTACCTACTTGTATACCTATGTTGATCACTCGGCTCGTTATTGGGCTAAATCTCTAAAGCTCTCACAATATGTATCTAGTATATTCTGAGATCAAAGTAACTATCGTATTTCTCAAGGTCAATGACACCTTCGGCTTCGGCTTCGGCTTCGGCCGAAGGTTTTGGTGAATACCGATTAGTCGGCTTCGGCTTCGGCTTCGGCCAGAATTGCACCTTCGGTCGGACACTACAAATCAACCAAAAAATCTGTTCCGAAAAGAGCTACAACACACACGCGTTTATCTTTTGTTTCACTACACCAATCACACTACAATAACACACGAAGGCATTTTAACGTTGTATGTCAAATTTCAAGCACTTCTGACAAACATAAAACTGCCTATTGTCTTGTAATAACAGAGCGACTACGAGCAGACAGAGGTCAATTGACCGCTCTTACGATCTTCATCTTCGGCGCGCTAGTGACATATCTACCTCTTTTTTACTTATAATATCATTGGCAGAAGATATTTAATTTAAAGCTTAAATCAACGAAGATTATACTTAGAAATTTCTTTATTATATCTGGACAGAAATATAGATATGAATTATCAGACACATTCTTTCTTTCGTTTCAAAATCCTTTCAAAAGTAAAAGTTCAATTGGGCGTTGCTCATTAAGGTATTTGTTGTGTGGATGTGTTGAAAGGTAAAAAAAAACTATCGACATAATCGTGAAGCAGAAGCGACCACTAATGGTTACATTGACGGCGAAAGTGATGGGAGATGGACAACTTGACCTCAACATAGATCAAATTTAGCTATGGGAAAATTATTTTGACTCATTTCTTAAAATTACTCGTAGTCGATATTGAGTTCGTTGTTCGTTTACACTTTACAGTATCACCATCTCGTGTAAAGTCACCATTTAGTATAACTAAAACGAAGATCATTTTGGGTTAATTTTTTTTTAGTTGCTACCAAACAAATCAGAAGCAAAGAAAATCTGATGACAAACAGTGAAAAAAGATGTATTTATAACATTGAAGTATAATGTCATAGAACAGACATCTCGAACAAAATGTGTCTTCCGCCCGGGAGGTTCGATTTTCAAAATTGAGCCCCCGTTCTCCTTTCAAAATCGAACGAATCCATTGAAGATTGAAGCCACGTGGCGCCAATGCATTGGGTATCAGTTCTATACGCTAGTAATAATACTTCAATGGTATATATACCCAACCGTTTTTTCATGTAGGTACCCACATAAATAAAAAAGAGGATCGTATGTTTCCTAAAGATGTCTGAATTTCATAGAGATAAGAATAGAAGGATTAGATTGAGAAGGATTAAAATATTTTGGTTGGCAGTATGTCAATAATAACCAAAAATTCACTGAAAATTTAGGCAAGTGTAGAATTGATTTTTAATGAGTTTAATTTAAAAGTCAATCTTTCCATATAAAAATGGGTTATTGCTTAATACCTTACCTCTATAATACAAAATAGTTTTAACCCGTAGACACAAATACAGATGTGGCGAATTAAAAACAACGCGCAGTCGTTCTACAAATGCAAATGAGACACAAATTCTCCACCGAACAGGTGCTGTCTCGAGAGTAGCAGATCTGCTGCTAATACATTCATAATCTAATCATATACAAATAAAATAAATAATTGGCTATAAACGATGCGGCAAGATGTTCAGAACCAGTTGTTATGGTATGTAACTAACCAAAGCTCGATGTTGACCACTCGTCGTAACCTAATTGCAATAGCACAATGACTTACGACCATTGAAGTATTATTACTAGCGCATCTATATTATGTCATGTATGCCCCAATGCATTGACGCCACGTGGCTTCAATCTTCAATGGATTCCTTCGATTTTGAAAGGAGAACCGGGGCTCAATTTTGAAAATAGAACCTCCCGGGCGGGACACACATCTTGTTCGAGATGTCTGTTCTGTGATATTATATTTCAATGCATATACTTATTCCAATAGTACAGACATGCGACCTTATTCTAATACAAATATTTATTTCAACCTTTCATAACTGAAATACGCTGTCGCAAAGGTTATGTTAGCGTGATATTTTTACCCAATTGCGAGGAGCGTGGTTACGTCTAAATCTTTTGATTACTGGTGGGTACATCCCAATGACTTCCATGGACCTGGTGATATAACCTCGCTTATTGACCAATACTGTTTTATTATCCAGGGTAACTAAACCTCAGAGATGAATGCTCCCAATGCTCCTTACCATGGAATCGCATGCCAATACCAATATGTTAATTAAGTAGTAACGGTAAATATAACTTAATTAAAACAGTTATTTATTACTTCTAGTAGTAATAAACCAACTACGAGTAAAGCTACATGCGTTTTTAATTAACAATATTTCAATGTATTTCACACGTGTGCGCCGATATGAATATTTTTATTTAAGACCGTAAGTCTAAAATTGAATTTTAAATTATTTTTGCCTTTACGGCTGAGAGAATATTCAGGATCGCTGCTCCAGTGATAACTTGAATGGCTACCTCGTATGTTGAAGGCTCTAGTAGTTAATTTAATTCAACTCTAAATCAATTATTTGTGGAAAGGGTGCAAAAATAAATAATATACTATGAAAAAAATGAGAGGTGTCAAGGGACACCCGGATGGAACGAAGTTCCTTTCGATTTAAGTATTGTTTTTTGAAGTGATTCAGAAAGTTTTACAGAGATGGCGCTCTACAACTTTCTGAATCACGCTAGCGTGATCTCTGTATAACTCTCTGAATCACTTCAAAAAGTATCGTGGCAACTTTTCGTAAGAAAATTTTCCGTCTAGCCCCCTTTCATAACGCGCAATAAGGAACTTCGTTCCCACAAGTGGGTCCTTCTTCTGTTCTTATTTAATAAAAATGCCTTAAATTTTTTATCTGCGATATTGTATTTCAAGGAACCGTAGAAGCCGACCTTTTCGCATCCTCCTAACCATAGATAGTACATGTGACACGTGCCTTATGCAGCTGCCATAGCGGAAATGCATACAAAAAGAAGTTTTTCTTTTTAATTTTTTTTATCTACACCAGCACAACCATTCAGCCAGTGATTAGAACAAGTTGGATTCGAATTACGTATTGCATAATGGAATTTATTTATAACGGAATTAAAATAACACGAAATGGCTCTTCATTTGATTGTGGGTTTTATTGCACTTTATTGATGGTGATTTTTATGTTCATACTCATGGTCTTTGTTCACATGTGTTTTATAGTGTGATTTTACTAAGTGTTGACAGCTCAAAAATTTTAACTAATGCCGTGGGAAAAGGTGAGTAATATACGCTAGATTTTATGAATTACTCTACTGGGATTGTGTTGGGGATATCTAGATCTCATTAAGATAATTAGTTGCTTACGAGTGAAGTAGGTAATTTTTATGTTTAACTTTTTTAAATTTAATATCTTGGATTATAAAAAAAGTTATGATATAATATTTTCACTTAGCATATTTTGTATTCATGTACCTTCTAAAGTTATACTGCTTGCTATTACGAGTAGTTATATTATATATTTTATTATAACATTAATCCTTAGAGTCACATCGGTACGCAACCATCAATATTGTTATTAGGAAACTAAATTAACTTTATGCGTTATCATTATGTTTTAAACACAATATTTAATCATGACAAATCCAGTACACTCAATTCTACATCCACGATCACTAAACACTAAATGATTTAAAAAATAAAATCAGTCTTAGAAAAAAAGCAGGTATTCAACCTTCGCACGTGTTCCCTGACACATGTGCATTATAGGAACCACTTTTCAAATTCAAAAGGAAGAATCGGAAGTTCCATATCCGAGTGAGTTCCATGTTGGTCCGCCCTCACTTTGATTTGGTACCTTACTACGACCAATATACGAGGACCTCTATTCAAATTCAAATGTGGAGCAAAAAATATAACTGTATTCACGTATTAGAGGTCAAGGAATATTGGGCATTTATTGTATGAATGAAATTATAATCAATTAAAATTGAATTGAAAGAATTTTACTATAAGGAGAGCGGTATGGCGTTTTACGATCGTCGATTTGTCGTGGGTTATTGTGACCTCATTTATCGATTTCAAAGGATTATTACCTCTCACTTGGATTTGAACAAATCAATTAAGAAACTAAGCGTAGAAGAATCCATGCTTCCTTTTCTTTTTATTTTAAGTTTTGTTTTATGTAAAATATTCAAATGTTCTCATTATGTGAGCACGGTGAATTGTTATGATGAATTCTATCATGTCTTGTATATTTCTTGAATATTACGAGTATGTTAGACATCACAAAACCTGGGCAAAACGATGCAACTCCTGAATTCAATAATTTTATAATAATAGTCTCAAAGCCTATCTATTTATCTCAATATATTAGTATGTATTATCTCTCTAACTGTAGCCAATTGGCAACAGACTGTTTTCAGTGGATTCAGTCGATTTTGAAAAAAGAACGGGGGCTCGATTTTGAAAATAGAACCTCTCGACGCGACACAAATTTTGTTCGCGATGTCTTATCTGGTACTTTAATACATTATACTTCAATGTTAGGATGTGTTAATACAATCATACAATGTTATATCAGTTCACCTTCGCATGTCTCGGATCTTACTGATTTCTTGCTTACATATCTTAGAGCAATACGTGAAATATTTTAGTGAAATAAATTAATTGCATGAGGATTAATGATACGCTTAAAAATCTAATACTGAACTGCTTACAGCGAATTTATCTAATTTATGTGTAAGTAAAACGATTAAATAGATACACGTTGGAGTTAGCAAACTGCAATAATTAACTTGATTATTTGAACAGTTTAAAACGTCACAAAAACTAAAAACAACATTCTACAGATGACGGGCGGTATTTGTGTCAATTATAATTATTTAAAGAAATGTCATAATAGGTTGAAAACTGGGTTACTGGGAAATGTAATTATGGTTTTTGTTGTGGATCAGGTAAAACTTCTGTTTCAAAAGACCTTTGCATTTGCTACATTTCCTTACCTTAGTAACCCAAATATTTTTAAATTACCTTGAAAGTTCAAGGATAAATTTTTAACTAAATAAGCATGGAATTAACCATACTAAGTATAACAATTAACCATAATGCAAGGAAAATGTATTGACAATAAGGTAATATTGTATTGACAGTAATAAGGAGGAGTTAAATGAAAATGGTGTCAAGAATAAAAATAAGAAATCAGTGTAACAATTATAATTAAATGATGATAACAAAATGGAGATTCCACAAGACGGTAAAAATAAAGATATGCTTCAGTAATAAAGGTAAAGAATTTCTGATATTTAATTACATAGCTACTACTTAAGAAGAGTCGGAATTTACATGACAAAGATTGAATAATGTAATTATTAAATACTACATAAATTAAAAGTATACTTATGTATCTAACAATAATGAAGAATTAAATTCCTTTGTGCAATACATTATTTCAGAGATGTCATTCTATTTTCAAAACAAAGATATCATCTGTCACAGACAAGGAAATAAATGAACAGTTTTTAACGATATTTCTATACCCGCATTCCCGAACGTTAGTGACGTGACAACAGAATTCCCATATGCTTTTATTAAAAAGATTTTTAAATTTTTTAAAAACCATTAGTTTTGGCAGCCATAAATCATGTCGCATCTGCTGCACCTCCGGGCTTTAACGTCCATTAAAAAAATCCTTTGTCCTCTAAAATCGATACCGGTAGTTTTAAAAATTGTCTTGATTGATTTGTTATTTGACTGCAGTTTTTAAAACTGTCACAATGTTTTTGAATGTCTCTATGATATCCAATCAATTGTCTCTGTGTGAAATTATTGTGTAGTACCTAATTCCATAAAATGAAATTGATATTTTGACTGTAAAATTTGATTTTGATTATTGTTTTTAAATATTTTATCTTTAATGAATTGTATTTTAAACTTCAGTTTGTAGTTGCTTGTTTTTATTTTTTAATATTTTAACTTTAATTTATTATTAAATAGCCCCTGTAATTAATAAGAATGCAATTTACATTTTGTTTTTAAATTCAATTTGTTTACTATTTTATTTTGTAATTAATTGACATGCTTTTCAAAATTTGTATCGATTTTATAATGTATGGATCTAAGCTATATTATTATAAAATATAAAGAAAGAAAGAAGAAAGAAAACATTTTTATTCGGACTAAATGCACAGTTACAAGGAGTTACATTTGATTTAGTGAAGCTAATGTATATACATTATACATAGTATTTAATCTGAAACTGGTCTTCAGCGTTATGCTAGTTATACAGAGACAACCAGAGCGCTGGTCTTCCGCGAGGCTCGCGAGTGATGTCACTGTGGGTCTACAGTCTGCACAGTAACGTTTAAAAATATTTTATTTGTTGAAAATTTAGCAATAAACATCAATATTATTTAAAATCAGTTAAATCTATACAAAACTCGTTTAGACTAACATCTTATATATAAAATTCTCGTGTCACAATGTTAGTTACGATACTCCTCCGAAACGGCTTGACCGATTTTATGAAATTTTATATGCATATTCAGTAGGTCTGAGAATCGGCTACTATCTATTTTTCATACCCCTAAGTGATAAGGGTTGTTCACCCCTAACATTTTTTTTAAATTTTTTGGACAATTTTTTTATTATTATAATGTGGCATTAAAAAATACATACAACCCTAAATTTTCACCCTTCTATCACCAACCCCTATTTTTAATAGACATTTTAGTAATTTAATGTTATTTCATCCCGCTGAATAACTGACCAATTGTTAGGCGATACGAAGTTCGCCCGGTCAGCTAGTTAATTTATAAATATCATAAAAATTAACACTCACCATAGACAACACTTTCCATTTTAGAAACTTTAATGAAACACATAGATCATAAAACCCGCCAGTGAGGGGTCAAAGTCGAGGCTAACGGAACATGACGACACGAGACATTCTGACTCATCCTTACAAATACAAACTTTTATCTTAACTTATCTTTATTCGTAATCTTTTTCACACAAGCTTATTTTTGTTTGATTGGGTTCTTTTATTCAAACTTAATCATTTATTTTATGAATGCTATCAATACGCCTTTGTTTGCCATTTTACTACTGATTCAAATAGGTTAAAGAGAAGAAAAGACGAATAAGTTTTTGTAAGTAAATAGCCAACAAACAAGCGATAATTATACACAATACCTAATTAACACAAAATTGTTTTACATTAACAATTTTAGCGGAACCTGCTTTGACTGTTTATTTCCAAACACCCTTGTCATCATTGAAGTATTATTACTAGCGTATAGAACCGACACCGCGAACACCATGTATGTCCCAATGCATTGGCGCTACGTGGCTTCAATCTTCAATGGATTCGTTCCATTTTGAAAGGAGAACGGGGGCTCAATTTTGAAAATGGAACCTCCCGGCGGGACACACATTTTGTTCGAGATGTCTGTTCTATGACATTATACTTCAATGTTTGTAATTCATATTTTCATCAAGTTATAATCCACTTACGTCTTTCTATGAATACATCTCAGTTAATTACGAATTTAAATAACTACGTATTTCAAATTTGATCAAACACGATCATAATTATCTATTTATGATCGATTACTTGATAAAGATATTTATCTTGTCACTTAAATTTTGGCGGTATAATTATCGTTATGTATTTATTCTCGCATAGAGTAATGAAAAGTAGAGGGGCCAACTGGTGATAAGACTAAAATATGTAATAAGGATATTAGACAATACACAAGTTTGATCTAATCCAGTGTATTATCATAAAGCCTTTGTGTTACTTTATTTAATTTTCGACTTAATGTATTTTGTTTATGTTTCGAGTCCGTTTATTGTAGTTATAGAGTTAACGTAAGTTAATTTTAACTAAACAATAACTTAATTTTAAATTTTAAGTTAACGACCCGTGTGGCGCAATGGTTACCATGCCGGATCGCCACACCAAGGGTCCTGGGTTCGATTTCCAGCGAGGCGGAAATCTGAATGATGAGTTTGAATTTCTGTTCTCGGTCTGGGTGCGAATGTCCTTGTCTTGTGTGTTGTCCATGGCACCCACGATACATGGAATCCTAATGTGGGGCTATGAGTGTGAAGCGTTATTTATTATTTATTTATTATTATACAAATACTGAATTCGACGGTTAAATATTGGACATATTTATTATGGTATTAATATTAGTGTTTATCATGAATATTTTTAAATCCTTTAATCCGACTCAATTATATTAATATGTCTAACATCTAAATTAAAAAGCATTGTCGCATTTCATGTCGCTAATTGTATAATAATAACGGAGGAAAGAGCCAAGGTTAGACAAGTATTTATTTACATTACAATAGGAACGGGTGTGAAAAAACTGGCCTTTTCAAATAATTGGCCACTTTGTAGCTCTTAAACATGGGATTGTGCAATAACTAAACACGTTTAAAGTGTAAACATGTATTAGTACAGGAAATCCAAGCTACTTAGCTCAATGGCGAACAAATTAGGTTTTAGAGTTTATTTACCATAGAGTTGATAATTGTTAGAAATGTTTTTGTGTGAAATGGTCTTGATGAGATTTAGAATGTATACAAAATTGACATCGACGGCAACAGTTCTCTTCTATTATATGTATAGATACAGGACCATCCTCAAGTATGAAATTATCCTATTAATTTAAATTAATTACTACAATCATAAAAAAAACATGAGAGGTGTCAAGGGACACCCGGATGGAACGAAGTTCCTTTCGATTTAAGTATTGTTTTGTTGTACAGCGCCATCTCTGTAAAACTCTGAATCACTTCAAAAAAAGTGTCGTCATTCGTAAAATCAAAAAGTGTCGTAATTTTCCGTCTAGCCCCCTTTCACAACGCGCGATAAGGAACTTCGTTCCAACAGAAAAAGCTATCACAGATCTTTCGCTAACGACATTCATTAAACATTTGAATTAGCACCGAATTAAGAATGTACTAAAATCATTTTCATCTGGTTCAATGTAACTTAACAGGTAATTAATGGTAATGACCACAAAAATAAGTTGCATCAGAGGAATCTCGGGCCTACCACCGCGGCGGTACCACCGACAAGTAAATTAGCGCGTGTCTCATCGATAATGACGGTCTATATTAAATCCGCAATTCTTTGGTGAAAACATACGGGAAATTGTTTGAGTAGGGATCGCTGCTAACCATTAAGCATTTCATATGCTCAGTTTGTACAATTGTACAACCTATAGGTAATTCTTTTTCTATCGTACCTAATAATTTGACCAGTCTCCAAAACCAAATTGTGTTTCTATTATATTTACGGACAATTAAGAATACCACAATTAGGTATGAATGTTCACGAATGCAGAGGAGTGCTCGTGATACTAGTTTATGTAAACTTCAATGGATATCATGTTTTTTAGTAGCTATAATAAGAAAATTATGACTTCATATTATTCTAGTCTAAGATTGTTTTTTTTATTTTATTTATTGTTAATTTACACTGCATAGGTATGTAAATTAAAGAAAACAGTATAGGAAATATTGTACATAGATTCTGCTTATTTCTATAAGGAATCTCTTCCAGTAGACAGGAATGTAAGAAAATTAAATGAAAATAAAATAAAAAATTAAAATGTAACGCAATAAAAGAGAGTCGGTTTAGTGTGCATCGAAGGAAATACATACAATATGCATGCATTGCATACAATGCTTAAAATTATAACCATATCTGTCGCAGCATACACGTGTCAAATACAGCACCGTATGTTCGTGTAAGTCACTGCAAGAACACGACATGCAATTGTCACCCGTTACGCGTTGTAATAAGCATTGTGCCAATATTGAGGAGGTATGAAGTGCATTCCTCAAACGCACAGCCATTTTTATTAGGTATGAGGAATTGTTTCCCACGATTTCATTCGACTTTTATGTACATGTTGAGTGACGCATAGTGCTTAGAATTTTAGCACCGGCGTAGATAAGTATGAGATCATAAGTAAGAAAGTTTAACAAGCTATTTATTGGTATACTTCAGCTCTATGTTGTTACATTATTTATCCAGCTAATACCAGAAATACAGGCTAGATTTTAGGTTCGGACACCAGACCGAGTATGTCACATACTACTTAAGTTGACAATAAGATAATTGTACAGCTGTTGAAATAAGTAAATTATTATTATTAATGTCTGGATCCCCTACTCATGGTGCACCCTACTGGAAGATTGACGAAGCACTAGATTTCAGGTAGTAGAGACTACTAGGCTCAGAACTATAGAACTCATCCCTGACAGTATATACTTAGGACTTTTCCAATCCAATCCATTAAGGTACAGCGGAGTATACTCCAGGCTTCTTCAGCGGTGATACTCGTCTCATATCTAACAGTCTTTACAAGTCCACTGCTGGACATATGCCTCCCCTAATCAGCGCAACTCCAACCAATTCTGGGCCCTCTGAATCTAGTGGTTTCCCGCTGTATTCTTTCTCTCCTAAGTAGTAAGTAGTATTAATAGGTTGAAGCCACGTTGTGCGAGTACTATGCACATCATTGACACAAATAATATTTTTATAGACGTTCGAAAGTGACGACTAGAACAATGGCCTGCACTGCTAACTAAGACTAATTTATGAGTTTCTCCGGTTATCTCAGATAGACGAGTGCTACAAAATATCTGAATAAAGGTGCATCTTGTCTTCACAACTAATGGGACATCTTGTTGAAATGTTATGCGAATAGTTTCGTGTCATCTCACAAAGCAACACCAAAGTCATAAAGTCACAAAATTGTCTAAATTTGAAAACCTGCAATTTTAAACCTTTGTATATAAGCTATCAATAAGTAGGCCTTAGGCAGCCTCACCTAATTATGTCATAGCTCGGAGATACGACATTTTCCAACAAATGCCATGTCTGATTATTCATACGTCTATTAAGGGCCATTTTAATGATGTGTATTCACTACTTAACACTTTCATATTATAAAATTGCTAACTAACAAAGTCGTGGGTAAAAGTGGTATTTTAAAAGGTGATGGTCATCGCACAGACATTAAAATTTAATACCATAATGGCGACGGGTGAAAGATACCATGGCAAATGTTATTGGCGGGTAAAAGAGAAACGAAAACGACATGGTGAAATGTGTAGGTACAATGTTTGAATGGCTAATCTTAAAAATAGACATATAGAATAGAATAGAATAGAATATTTTTATTTCATAAGATGCTGCAACAACAAGGAAAGGAAAATTAAAAAATAAAACTTAAACAACTATGATAGTATTGAGTTGCAGTCAAACTGTATGAAAAGGGACCGCACTCAGCAATGGCCGCAGTAAAACTACGACCGCTGGTTTTCAGGGCGATCCCGAGTTCGCGTAGCTTTGCTTGTGGTGTCACCTTTCACCACAATTTATAATAAAAGTAGATATTATACCAGCTTAAAAAATTACCTGACCCATAGCTGGGCCTACATTACTGGGCTACAGTAAAAGTGGCTTTTTCAGGATAGGGTTTAGAAGCCAAACATGTATTGCAATCTTCATCTGAAAATTTCATATGTATCTTACAAAATTCCACGCTGTTTTCCTTCCGATAAGCAAGCTATCATTACTACTTTTTTTGTAGATTTTTATCCTAAAATGTATTAATGAAGTACACACTTTTGACAGTTACGGTTGTGTGTATTTTGACCACAGAGCGGGTCTCTAATTCATATAAATTTATCAGTTTTTCTTAGTTGAAAAATGTTTTGTCTTGTTTAGGCGTACGTGATTTTGAATGCGGAGATGTAAGACCAAATATTCTAATATATTTGAAAAAAAATGCTACAAATAGATATTTTGAGGAATAAAGCCTTAATTAGTTTTATGACACATATTGCAGTTTATCCAACCAGTTTAGGTGAGCAAGCACCTTTATCTTTCGACGTATTATGTCGCACAAAAATGGTCCAATAAAATACAGCACTACGTATCGCACTTGATAAATGATGCGTTATGGCGTAGCGAATCATAATTACGCGTTACTCGTAATACGACCAATTATTTGATTGCACTTATAGATATGCGTAATTCGGTAGAATGGTTTTTATAGCCTTTTCGCCAAATAAATTAGTCTTCTTTATCTAAGTTCATTTTCATTTACGGATATCCATTTATCAGGATGGATTATTGGTTCGTTTCGTGTCGAGAGGTCTAGTCTGGACCTTACATACACACACACTTACACTTTGGTCACACATACTCTACATTGCCGTAATATGATTCATTGTGATATAATATAACTCACGTGGAAAACACAAGACATCACTGACACTCAACGACCCGAGTTCAATCATTTTTATCTGTCACATAATAATAGCCTGATCCGAAATCAAACCTGGGACTCCTCTCTTCGTAGCATCATTATTTAGACTACGGTTTCATGAAATAGTGGAGGGCATCAAGCCTGATAAAAGCGAGGATAATTATTGTTTTAAGTACGGTAATGTTTCACGAAGCAAAGAGAAGATAAGTAGATAGATACCTATCTAATGAATGATAGAAAAAAGTAAGCTAACTTGAGTAAGACCTGACGTCACAAGATTGACGATCACGAGTGAAAGCTTCAAAAATCTTCAAAATCTCCGAAACAGCAGTATCTTCACGGAAGCTGTAATCAAAAAACAAATTTTATAATGGGAAATCTTTAGTGCAGGCTCGATAAGCCGGGAATAAATCAGGTAGGCAATAAATTGTGTAGCGGCGTCTTTTATCGGGTATGTCCACGTTATCTTCGGATCCCGACTTGAACTCTGACTTGGGTTCTGTACAATAAGGCCTGCTGTCCATGGCGCTTTAGATGATTGTATACAAGCTGTAAAAAGGCAAATGCCAAATGCGATGATGCCGCTCTTGGACAGATTTCATAATTTTACTACGCAAGATGCAAGGTAGAAGAGGCAAGCGATAAATAATTGATGATGGCGTGCGTATGACGTAACCTAAATAAATCCTAAATCTCTGTTCTAAAAACTCCAGTGGTGCAGTTTAATGGCCAGGTGTAACAATGTTTTCTTATGGAAATAGCAGAGAAACGAGATGCAAACCTATTACGAACTTTTGTAAAACCATTCATGTTCCAGGCAATTCATTTGTCGGACTTTGAACGACGTATGATTGGCTAAAAAGTGTCACGTGATCGCTTTGGTAATGCGAAATTGATGTTTACACTGGAACATGGCTGGAATTAAGAGTTCATAATAGACCACATGGTCTTTTTCCGAGATTTTTTGAATGATTAAGCTTAAGTTTTAATAAATCTAATTTTGTTTCATTTTTGTACTTACTATTGAAGTACCAGTTACAGAAAAGGCATAATGTCACAGAGATATGCAAACTCGTACATTACAAGAAGTACAGGGTTTTTTCACATGCCGCGAAGTCAACAGCGTTTAATTGGCGCCCTGGTAAGACCAAGTTGCTTGTTAACTTATAGCTGCATAAATTGTCTTTTATTATTAGTTATACACCGTTATTTTTAGTATATGCGAAAGCTGAATGTATTTTGATCAGAATCAGTTGCTGAATCGATCGCAATAATTTTTACACCATGTTATATTTTGTCCTAAAAATATTTTAAAAATGTTACAAGTTGGACACCAATGCAAAACATCGTTATTACCGACCATCTTAAGCCTTGGTGGATAGTTTCAACTTTGTTGGTTATAATAACAACAAAATAAGATTTCACATAAACATATGGCATGGGAGAACTACTACTGACATCTCAATTTTGTTAACTTATACATAAACTGTTATTCGGTTGCGTTGACAACCGAGATTGATTAAGATTGTCACACAGAGCACTTAATCACTATGGATTGTCAAGTCTGGCGTTTTGCTTGCGCTCTCATAATAAAATTATTATCGTGTCGTAAAAAAATTGGAAAATGAGTTTTCAATACAGTAATGAGCAGTACACAGAAATGGTACTCGAAGTGATGTGCGGTGATAATGTGTCCATGGCAGTGCGACGGTACGAGGAGCAATTTGGTGTAAGAGTGTCGTAGAACACCATGCTTTCCGGCACACAACGCTTAAGGGACTACGGGTAGTTCCTGCCTCCTATCGCCGTTAATCGAGGTGTGAATCGCATTCCGACGGCAGTACAACAAGGGATTTTGGACTACATAGCCGACAATCCCGAGAGCAGCACAACACATGTGCTTGTTTGTGCATAAGGCAAAATGGGGACACTGAACAATTATGTGTGACTTGTGTGAATGATTCACTATGAAAAATTATTAAATACATTATTGTAAATAATGGGGATTAATATAAACACGTCAAGATGGTTGACAGTTAACTGCGGCGGTCGCGAATCGACGCGGGCCGCACGCTCGGTGACCATGTTTATGCGGGGACAATGGAGAAACACAACAAGCTTGTAACTTTGTGAGTTTTCAAGATACATCTTTGAAAATTTTTGTGTAGATTATTTAGGCAAAAATATTTGACACGTGTATAGGTTTTTCTGTCAAGAAAGAATAACGTTGTATAGAACGGACATACACACATGTTGTTCGAATCTAAATTTCATTTTAATGCTTAAAATTCTAAATTTTACCAAAAATATACATACACTAGCTTTTGCGGCTTCGCCCGCGGTAGAGTGGTTTCGAAATGTAATTTTTAATTAATTAATTTAGACTTATAGAACCACATGAAAATAAAGTGCACTAGGATATGTAGAATGATGGATTAGGAGACATAGTATTACATATTAGATAATGCCCGTGGCTTCGCGCGCGTGGATATCTATTTTTTACTAATCTTGCTTGAAGCCTGAATTTTTTCCGGGATAAAAAGTAGCCTATGTGTTAATCCAGGGTAAAGGCTATGTCCATTCTAAATTTCAGCCAAATCGGTTAAACAGTTGTGGAGTGATTGAGGAACAAACATCCAAACATATTTATCTCCACAAACTTTCAATATCATTGAGGACCAACTAACAGAAATGATACTCATCTCATGACAACAGGTGCTGCTCTCATCCTCCTACAACCTAAAACCAGCTAACAGGGAAAATTAAAAAGCGTATTTATTTATTTATTCAGTTGTTTATTTTGTTTTAAAAGTTGCACCAACAAAATCAACATTATTACATTTGAATATTTTCATGCACAAAAACATTATAACCAAGTGTCATTTTAATTATAGGTACAAACAGCATTTCTTTACATTTCATTTCTCCTATAATTACTGGTAAATTAAGTAATAGCACCAGTAGTTATTATTTGGTGGTATTATCACTTTATTGGTTAATTGATTAAAAAATCTCATTTTTTACTGTTTAATGACTGTGATCGACAAGCTTACAAATTGGTATAGGTTAGGTAAATACTTAAGTGTGTATGTGTAGGGTAAGTGTACTAAATTCGCGACACACAATGATATAACTTTCGCAATAAAACAAAACCGCAGCACACAAGGTGCATAAACAAGCAACAGTTTGCACAACACACATTTTGAAAGTCAAATAAAATCAAAATACAAAATCGCCGACAGGTGGCCCAGAAAAGAGGGCGCGAATGTACAACCTACCTTACAATAACAAATTGTATCGCTCACTTATCCAATTGAAAATAGACTTTATTGTAGTCAGAATAAGTTCCAAAATAGTTTTAAAATAAAATAGCATGACAGTAATACCTGTGGGGGACAATTGCAAGGGGTTATAGGGTAGGGACAGATGCGGGGTTTTGTTTTATTATGACCGAATAGGTACATGTTTATTATGAAGGGCCGTGGCAATGATTGTTTTAAACGTCTAGTTAGCGTTGCAATACTTGCAATGTATCATTGTATGACGATATTTAAATTGAAGTGTATGATACAACAGACTTACTTACGTGTTACATTGTTTAAGTACAATATTGTGGGAATCAAAATAAATAATAAAAACGCTTACACATACCCCAGTAGAAGTCATACATTTGAATGCATTGACGATTTATTAGTTTTTATTTAAAACTCATGTAAAAGGTCATGAAGAAAGCATATTACAAAGTTGATGAGTATTTAAATGACAAGACTGCTTGGACATGAGTTTTTTTTATATCAAATATTGCAATAAGTAGTATTAAGTGCTGTCTATAACTGTGAGTAGGAAAAAAATAATCCCGGGAGTTTCTTGCCGCTTCTTCTCCCGGGACCACTCACGGTAGGGATTTGTTGAAGCGATGGCGTTGAGTGACTTTCGAAAAGTGTTTGTAACAAACCTACTTCGAATAAACTTATTTCATTTCATTTCATTTAGGGTTCTAAAGTAAAATCGGAACCCTGACAGTTTCGTCATGTCTGTCCGTCCGTTCGTCTATCCGCCTGTCCGTCTGTCCGAAGCAAAGAGCCGAGACCCTTAGTGTTAGAAAGCTGTAATTTGGCATGGATATACGTATACAACATATTAAAACTCCAGAGTCGTAGAATAAAATATTGAAAAACATTTTTTTAGGGTACCTCCTACAGGTAACGTGAGGATGAATTATGAATATTATGGGTCTTCTAAGACCATAGTTTTAGGCGTTACAGAGAATATCAGTCAGTTTTCATTCTTTAGTAAGAGGACTGCGAAAATTAGGTCTGCTAGTTTAGTATCATCCTGAAAATGCGCAAAGTATTAAGTTTTTCTAATATTGAAATATCTCTTTTAGAATATTCTTGCACTAAACGCTTTATTATAACCTACGCTGATTACATCATTAATTTATCATATGTAAAAAAAAACATACCAGAACCAAATATGGTTGTCAAAAGGTATAATTAAAATCCTAAATAATAATGAAATACGACGTCTAAAGGCGTCCACAGATTTATCTCAGCGACTAATTTATACGGTACCAGGAATGAAGTTTTTTGTACCGGCTATACGGTCTGTCACTGCAGTCAGTAATTATACGGTTCGATCTAGACTTAGAGCGCAAATGACCTATCTAGGACACAAGACATGACTAATCCCTGAATAAACTATATTGTTATAGCTATTTGGAACGTTCTCTTAATTTTGTAGTGTCTATGAAAATTTTTGATGATACCTAATATTTATAATTATTTGTTTGTACAATTTAACAAAAGCCCCATTTTTAGACCTTAGATAGGATGTAATTTTAGGTCGTAAAAATAAATAAAATAAAATAAAATATTTTACTTTATGAATCAATTCTTAAAATTATCTTGAATAGTCTGTGACTTTTAACAAGACAGTTTTTATGCTGAAATCTGAATCTGAATAATGGCGATAGGTACTGTGTTATTAAAAAAAAACCTTTATTTTATTCTCCTAAGACGTCCTAAGTCATTGATGTCAAAAGGTTTTATTATATCCACAATTAAATTACTTATATCCTTAGAACTACCAATGAATATACTGTGATGATGATATCGGAAGGAATAATGTCCTAGAATTGTTTGTAATAGGCAGTAGGTAAAGGATGGAAGTCATGACGTCACATTCATAAATTATACCAACATCGTGAGTTCCGCGATGAATTTATATGTATTGTATATAATATCTAAGATTAAATGTTACTATAATAATTCTGGTAAGAAAATGCCTACCTTTAACCTTGTTCAACTGCGTCATCAAAATATTTTTTGAATATGGAATTCATAAGGAATTGTTATAAAGGTTCCTTCCTGAAATCCCCACTTAGAAGTCCCCGTTGGTTGGGACTTATAGTTCTTTTTCTTAACCACAATTTTGCTAATTGGTTACTATCATTCAAATGACAAATATCTAGAAACTCTAGAAAGACCAATTCTGCCACAAATTGTGCTAAAATTGGAGAATAATTTCATAAATATGTGTATTTTTTAAAGACATACTAAGGAGTTTCTTTCGCCATTTCTTCTTAAGGACTTTTCCATAACTATTACCACAGAAGCAAAACATAAAATGCATTAGTGTGTGTGTGTGTGTTTTCTTTTTTGACCAACAACGTATCGGCATACACATACGAGCGATGTCCATCAATGGATTTTTTCCACTTTTATGTCTACTTTAATCCAATAAATTGTTGTCAGTTATCAATGGGTGACAGTTCAGCTCACAGAACAGCTTCTAATAAACTTTGCTCAGTTGTCAGCTATCTAGAATCTAGATGTACGACATGAAATTTTCAAAGTTTCCTGAAGCTTTCAAATTCAAAATAATGATTCAAAAATATTATATTGAACAAACTTATATTTACGTCGATCAGACAGTAAATGCTGTGAGCGGCAGACCACAGACGTCATTTCAAGGGCGTATGGTTTTTATTTATACCATTAGCACTCAGCTTATCTGTAGATCGGATTCACGATTTGTTTGTGCTCAAAGATAAACTTAGCTAAAGGTGTCTACATACTAAAGACATCTTAAGTTTTGAACGATCTATACAATATGTGATCGAATAATATCGATGAAGCAAAATATGTCGATCTTTTCTTTATATTTTATCGATTTCAACTGTTGCTTGTTTTTATCGATTGCCATTAAAAAGGTTATTTTATCGACTAACTCAAAATCGATCCACGTATCGATCAGTGAATAATTCAACTACTTATGTCATAAATTCTTACAGTTTTTGATACTTGAAATTAGTTGAAATGTAACAGTAGCGAAAAAAAAATGAAAAAATGGATAGAAAAGTGTAAGTGAATAAGCTTTTACAAAGTTATAAGTTAGTGCACATACTATACTGGACTTGTTCCCTTACCATCAGGTGGAATTGTTTGTAGTCATGCATTAACTTATTAGATTAGAAAAATAACAATAAATAAAATCTACCAAATCTGTAGGCGCCTTATAAGATGATTTAATCCAATTCGGTATGGTTCGCTTATGACTGTTCGAGTGACCTAAAATACCTAACTTCCCCACCAATCCATACTGCAGCAATGTGTTTATTCCTAACCCTCCCCTTACAAGAGAACCTTGCCCTGAAGTGGAGGAATACCAAGCCCATGAAGATACTAGTCCACCATATTGACCAAGTGCAGATGGACAGACACATACTTTTCAAATTATTATGGCTATATAGCTTGCTGCAAGCGGCATTGTATCGCACTCTGTTCTGGAACCGTAAGTTTTGCGGCATAGTAGTGACACCGTCTAATCTGCCGTAAAGAGTATGCATGGCGAAATGTTTCCAATAAAAATTACACTCTAGGGTTAAAGCAGACAAGACTACGTGGAGTCGATTTTCCACCCATTCGTATCTTTCAGCCATTGTAGCAGTAAGCTTAGGGCATACACTTCTAATGATCGATTCTATCATGAGGATCCAGTAGCGGAGTTGGTAATGAACGTATGAATCGAAGGAATCCGGGTTCGATGCCAGGCAGACATTTATGTGACAAATAAATTTTTGGTTTTGTTGATGTATGGGATATGTGGTAATGGTTACCATGCCGCCGTGTCAAGGGTCCTGGGTAGTACCGGTACAGCCATACAAGCCGAAAACACAGCTTACTATCATTGCTTTACTATCATCACTCTGCAGCTGTTAACACTCATATTATTTATTGGTAAATATTATACGCATGGAATGGAGTGTTCTGTGTTGTTGGGCCAAAGATCCCGAGATCCTGGGTTGTACGACACAACTGGGCTTGCCTTGTTCTGACGGCCTAGTGGTGTGCCCACTGGTCTTGGGTCCTAGACAAAGCTATTTATGTACTGTAAACGCTCAAGCCAACCGTTGCCTTCAAAATGTATTGGAATTACATCTAATAATTATTAGATGTTCTGTGGGAACTACATTAGGTACGGAAAATCACGTGCAAATTTTTTCGCACATAGTGGCTAGAGGATCTGAAGAGTGAACTTTAATTGGCTTAGTCATAGCCAACACACTGGAGTCTAATTGTCATGTTGTCATGTCATGTTTGAATTTATTGTCACACATCTATGAAGAACAATTTATTACTCACAACGATGCTAGTTATTCATGTTTATGTTTGTTTGTCCACATCCGAATGTCTATTGTTTCCAGCTATATTTTCCAAACAACATTCCATGGATTGGCGTATGGCGTCATGCTGACGTCACTTCGAGGTACGCTTACGTGGTTGAGTGACGGAAGTGATTGTGATTTTGGAATTTGGTTTGAAAATATTAATAGTTCTCGAATCTTTTCTTTGTCTTATAGTAAGACAAATAATTATATTATGATCAGCATCATCAGATGTGATAGGATGACGCAGCAGTTTTTTGGTACTTTCATCTAATACCTTAAAATGAGCAATTCTTGTATGTATATTATATTCTCGGAATCTCAGAAACGGCTCCAACGATTTTCATGAAATTTAGTATGCAGGGGGTTTCGGAGGCGATAAATCGATCTAGCTAGGATTTAATTTTAGAAAATGTCGTTTTATCCGTGTTTCAGGCAATGAAAAACTGCTACAAGGACTCTTCCTGACATCTATTGGCGAGTAGCAACACTAAAGCTACTTCAGTAGATGGCGTTGTTAAGCAACACTAAATCAATCGCAGCTCGGTCATCCGTGTACTTATTAAAAAAGGACTTAAGTCAAAGAAGTGGAATCCAGGGTTCGATTATCATCTAGAGTACATTTACGATTAATGTTAATAGTTTTTTGTGATGCCTTATTAATTTTTGATCTTGCCTTCACAAAAAAATACCGTGGAGATGTACATATAATTATGTGATTGTTATAATTATGCATACTCTTTCTATTTATAAAACACTAGGAAATCGCCCTCGCTTCACTTCGGAAAAAATAGTAAAAAAAAATACAATATTATAGTCTATATCACTCGGGGATAGTGTAGCTTCCCAACAGTGAAAGAATTGTTCAAATCGGTTCAGTAGTTTCGGAGCCTATTCAATACAAACAAACAATCAAATCTTTCCTCTAATATAATATTAATAATATTAGTATAGATGACATGACTGTGTAGTAGGATTCGAAAGTGAGATTAAAATTTTAATCCTACTAACAGCCAAGCTATGACGGTTAAACTAGTCATTTGGTAAAGTTTAAATACTTGTAAAATTTCAACACGGTATTAAGCCTTATCGAAAGACTATCTCATATTGCGCTAATTAATTGTCAATTTTAACGGTATCAGCAATTTGATAAATGTAATAGTGATTAATTAAGATGAAACTACAAGTCATAATACTGATTTGAATACTGTTCTTATTTCACAACTTTAATATTGGTTTTTGAGTAAACATGATTTTAAAATATGAATGTGAATATAAATTATTGTCTCTTATTCATTTATTTAACGCTATACAAATACAAATATTCTATAATGTTCACCAATTTCAACACGATAAAAAGATAAAGGAAACAATCTACGGTCTTATTGCTAATCAGCGATATCTTCCAGACAACCTAATTTTATATAGAAAATTACATAGGACAAAGATTTTTAGGTAGGGTGGACGAATAATTTACTAATTAATTTGTGACAATATCAAGGAACGAACATATAGAATTATATTAATTATAGAACACTTACTCTGTCTGTGGATTTATTATTATGTACTATATCCTACTCCAGAAATGGTCTTCCTGTGTGCTCAATTTCATGAAAATTCGTTCAGTAGCTTTTGCGTGAAAGAGTAACAAACATTTTTATAATATACTAGCTGACCCGGCAGACGTTCTTCTGCAACATATAAACTTATTCCCTATTTCACCCCCTTGGAGGTAGAATTTTGGAAAATCCTTCTTTAGTGGACGTCTACGTCATAAGAGGAATATGTGTGCGAAATTTTAAGTATAGCCCTAAGGGTTTGCGGCCTGTGCGTTGATACAACAGTCAATCACTTTTGCCTCTTATAATATATAGGTACAGATGTAGGATGTAGGGTAAAGTCACTTAACCATAAGTTATATCGGTGATATTTTACTGGAGGCCCACGATGAGACTCTGTGAGAATAACATCAAAGCTGCAAAGAAAAAATATTTCTCTGAGATTGAGACCAAAACACGCCAACACATTTTTTTTGGTACTAAGAACTAGCGAGGCGGGGTGGGCAATCTTAGGTAAAAATATTTCCAATAATATGGAGAAGGTCTACCGTCGGGATTTATCTCGCTGGCTTAAAACAGCGAAACGACTTCCAAGGATGGTTCAGCAATTTGCACCAGAAGCAGGGGAGCTTGGTAAACTAAAGATGTCCATATGGATACACCTCTGAAGCATTTAGATATTAAATATGTATATTCTTAGTGTTTCTTAGAGATGCAAAGATAGAAAGAAAGTATTATTACGTTTTTTTTACTTAAAGCAATACACATTGTCATCGTAATATCGCAATCATTTCCCTTTAAAAATCTCTCTAATTGGTTCGAATATCGGTTCCATTATTATAAAAGTAGGTACTGCATTGTTCACCCCACATTGTCCCCCAAAAAAATCGAACCGAATTAATAAAGCCATAAGTCAACGCCTAAAAGGTGTTCAATAATTACGACAGTTCAACAAGCCCCAAACTAAGCTTAATACCGGCCGAGTGCGTGTCGAGCCACGCGTATTGTAGGGTTCCGTGGCTTCAACCCATTAATGGGGCACGGGTCTCTCCTCTTAAGGAGGCCTAGAGCATACTCCACCACGCTGCTCCAGTGCGGATTGGTGGAGGGGTTATTGGCCAACCCGAGTGTCGGAAGTTTTCAAACCGCACGAGGGCCTCCGACATGGCTTAGCGACTGTTATCTTATGATAACAACTGGGACCGACGGCTTTACGTGCCCTCCGAAGCACGGAAACGCTCAAGAATTTCAAATAGGGTTCCGTAGTTGTATAATAAGTTGATCGAATAGTACTCTATAACCACTTAAGCTAAAATAGCCGTGATAGTTTTCCTTATAAATTCATCATATTATAAAGTATTTTTCTTTAGCTGGCAGGGGGAAGGGGGAACCCCTCTAACCAAAATTTGAACTTTAAAGGCGAATATTTTCCAAATGGACCCCTGAATTGAATAAGGGTTCCAGTTTGACTACGGAACCCTAAAATTGAAGCCCCAAATCGTATCACAGTGAACATCGCACCTCCAATAAAAATGTTCTTATCATGCACAAACATAGATGTCAGATACACAGCTGCCTGTCAAAACAGCTTTTGTACGAATAAAGGTGTTTCAGACAAAAGTTTACAATGCCCATTATCTAATTGTTCTATCTTTTATCTTTTTATCTGTTTGTTATCTCAATATCGTATTATTTTTGAAGCTGCACTGTACTGGTGAGGAGAAAAATGTTACAAATTATACGATTAGTATTTTCTTTCTTTCTCTTTCTTATTTCTTGATGCAATGAAAAAGTTATTTTCCGGATATTTTTAAAGATAATTTTTGAATGCAATGAAAAAGTCATTTTCCGGATAGAGCGATCTTGACATTTTCTATACAATTTCGTAATGATTATTTCACACTTTTGTACCCGAGTGTACACATCACGAATATAATTTTACTGCAATAATTGTTGTTGAGTCACCATATAACAATCACGCCATTGCAATTGGTGTGATTTACGATTACACTTCTTTACTCTTATATTTATTTTTATAACATTTTCATTTTTTTACACATTATAATACTAGGAAATTGTCCTCGCTTCGCTTCAGGAAAAATAGTAAAAAAAGCCTATGTCACCTAGGGATAGTGTAGCTTCCCAACAGTGAAAGAATTTTTCAAATCGGTTCAGTAGTTTCGGAGCCTATTCAATGCAAACAATCAAATCTATCCTCTTTATAATATTAGTATAGATTATATGTTTATCATAAGTCGAACCTACTTTTATCAATTTCTATCTACATAAAGAACTCCTAAAGTATATCTACTCAAGAATAATATCTTAGGCTATATGCTTCAAACTTACGCAATTGACTTTTAAAAGTTATTCTTCTAATATAATAGACGTAAATATTTGTAACGATGTTTATTACTCTTTCACACAAGAACTACTGCACGGTTTTCATGAAATTAAGAACGCAGATAGGCCACGAGCTGGAATACAGACATGGTTCTACCCAAAAAAAAAAAACGCAAAAATTCGCAAAAATTCTACCCAAAGGTTGTCTGGTAGAGATCGCTGTTAAGCGATAAGACCTCCTTTTGTGTTTTATACTTTTAAATTATTTTTCTTTGTTACCTAGTGTGTGCACAATAAAGAGTATTTGTTTGTTTGTTTGTTTGTTCTTTTTATCCCAGAACTACCAGACTACCATGGATATCACCGATGCGTAGCCGACCAATGAAGGGAAAGAAGGTTGTATCTAATCTAAATAAATATCTCCATCGGTAAACAAGTCGTAAGTATCATGATAAGTTAGTGTCTAGTATCTACAGATTCTAGACTTGTTCAGCCTTAGACAAATCCCACGAAACCAGGATGCGTGTACAGAGTATTAGGAAGTAGACACACTGATTACTTTGTATCAGTATCATACTTTACGATATTTTATACCATTCGGTAATACTTTACGAAATATTAAGTATACCTAATATTATAATACAAAGCTCATAATTTTTGGTAATGAAGTCACATATAATAGTATAGGTAGGTACTCGTTGTAACCGATATTGCTCTGTTTGGCTTCAACCCACTTCATCTAGCTTCAATGGTACAATACTAATCTCCGGAGGCTTAAGGCATACCGCATACTCCACCATACTACTCCAATGCGTATTGGTGAAGGGGCTAGTGGCCAACCCAGTGTCGGAAGTTTTCATGCCACCTGAGTATCTTACAATAACTTACATATGTTATTTACGGATGTTTCAGCACGGAAACGTTCAGGAAAGATAATACGTAGTTTTTCGAGATAGAAATTCATAGTTGAATATAATATTTTTGTCATTAAAATCCTAGTCCTTAATGTCTTTTAATTAAAGTCGGTGTTTGAGGAGTTTAAGTTGATGATGTGTTAATACGAGATTGTAGGGTTTTACCGGTTTTACTTATGACCTCATATAAAAATTTATGCAAAGGAGACAGAGAGTGAAAGAGATAGATATGTCGAAGAGAAATGATGAAAACAGAGATTTGATCAAATCCCCTCAGATCGAGAGAGAAAGCCTGATTTCAGACTTTTCAAATTAAAAGTTTATATAACAGTAATCAACATTATGAACAGAGGATTTTCTTAGATTTTTATTTGTAAAATGAAATTATCGGCAAGTGTGAACGCAGCGTAACCTTAACACGCATGCCAGAGATCTTCATGGATGTTTCCAATAATTTTAATGGCGTCTGCGAATATCCATACCATAACATAACAGGATTTTAATCGCATTCCGAGCGCGACGGTGCTGGGTGGTCGAAGACACCATTCAACTCTGATAGATTACTGAATCATTGAAACGTTTAAGTTTTGAATGACCACTTGATGGTATGTGGTAACTGTACTGACTACTAACAGTATTACTATTTATATTAAAAGAGGAAATTCCTTTTCGCGTATTAGATACATACACGCAGTGCCAAAACTACCGATGTTTTTATTGCAAACAATAAGAAAGGATTTTGATTTTAAAAGAACTTTTATGAGTGTAAAATAGGTTTGTATTGGATGGGTGAATCATCAAAATCCACCCTGAATGCATCGAAGAGTTCTTGATTCGATTCTCGGCTAGAGTAGATATTGAGAAATATCAAGTGAGAGATAAAAGATTGTTTTCGCGGTAAGGATATTGGTGGTGTCCTTTTTGTGAATATATGTCTAATAATGTCCTGCCAGATACAATTAGGAACGAAAGTGTTAGCATCTATGTTGATTAACAGCCATCTCTTAGAAAACTTTTTCTTTCGTTACATACGACCTTCTCAATCTAAGGGCAGTTCTTTAAAATTAATTCTTCGACTGATTCATATGGCAAAAATTTAATTTCTCTCTCAGCTCTGTTACACATGTTTATATGAAAATATGTAGGTATACCAAGTAACACATAATATTTGAATGAGGGATTCAATTTTATGAAGTAGTTTTCAAGATATCGACGTTCAAATATTGTGTGCCCATATTATGAGTCAGAATTTGTTACAGATGAATCAGAAACAAAAATGAAAATGAAAAACTTTCGGAAAATGGCAAACAGAGTCGCCATGTGAATCAGAAGAACATACTTCAAATATTTTTTTGGATCAGATTTTTGTATCATTTTTTATTTTAAATATCATTTGTCCCAGTTAAGGATCAAGCTAAACTGTAAAAAAAAAATTTACATTCATGCCGTTTTGTTGGTTACAGAAATGTACCCATAGACATCGAAAATTTTGTCTCTGAAGAACTACCCCTAAAATCTTAATGTAATCAAAATGATAGTATAAATCTGGACACCAGAACCGATACCGATGTTCAATTTAAATAAAATAAAGCAGTCGGAGCCAGGTTGTAGACACATCGCGAAGTTTCTCGACCGTGTAGGGGGCCCCGTGGCGCGTGACCATAGTGCCATAGAGCGGGGCGGACATTACCCGCTTTCAAAAAAGTTTATATGTTTTACGTATCTAGTTTTGTCTGTATGCCCGTTAACAAAGGGAGATCTCCCGCCAGACGAGGTGGTTTTGCCTGAGAGGCGGCTGCTAGTCGGGAAGTCCAGCGTTTATAGAAACTTCGATAGCGTGGTATATGATCGTAATTACTATGCACGTTTGCTTAAATTAAAGACTGAAAAATAAAAAATTAAGAAAAGATGATCTGACCAAAATTTTTTTACGTAAAATTATAAAATAATAAATTAAGGGACCTACAATATTTTTATGCAATTCCATCGACCTCGTAGTCGTGGCTAATTTATTATTTCATGTAATAAACTATTAAGTCTTCTGTGGTATTATGTAACCTTTTAGTGTTTATTATATTATTATACAATCGGTTAACATATTAAAAAGATAATAAGTAATTTGTTCGTTTAAGGAATAAACAATTTAAAGGCATAGGTTTCCTGTAGCGAGAGCAACTAGTAATTACTTCAAGTAAAGTTGAAAGCGTCCACGTTACTCCTAAGCACAGTTTCTGAAGTAAGCGGCGACTTCCTACTTCGTTCTGGCGGGTGCGCGCGCTAACTGTGTGCTTTATGCTCGTCCCGGCCCTTACCGGCCTTAGGCCTCCAAGTTATTAACACTATAACGGTGATCTGGGTACAGCACCTGTAGTAATAAGAATATTCGGTACAGCAAGGCTATTCTGTTTTGTAACTCGACAGCGGAATCCGCGATAAGTTTCAAAATTGAAGTTCGAGTCCGAGATCTTGATACGTCATTCTCTAATCATCTAGTACGCACTTGAGAAGTGAAGTGAGTCTCGAACTCGAACGTCAAACGACAAAAAAATATGACAAATAATTATGTCATTGTCTAATCATCTAGTAAGCACTTGCGAAGTGAAGTCACTCTCAAAATCTAACTTCGATTTTGAAACTTATCGCGGATTCTGTCGAGTTACAAAACAGAATAGCCTTGCAAATCTCTCCCAGTAGATATGAGACAGAAACTTAAAAGTCGTTTCGGAAGACCTCGTTTTAAAGTTCGGAAAAATGTTGTGGGCTTTAGATATTATGGTTTAACAACTGTTAAGTAAAAATAATACTACACAAATCCGCACTGGAGCAACGTGGTGGAGTTTGTTCTACGTCTCCTTAAGAGGAGAGATCCGTGCTCAGTAGTGGGCCACTAATGGGTTAAAGCCAAGGAATAATAATAATAAATATTCCAATTCCAATTTGCGAACCGAATATAACCTCTATTTTTTGTTTCGTTCACTTAGAACTTACAGATAAACTAGTTATATCTCCATTACATCGAAAAAGTTTGGACACCTGAAGAGAGTTCTTAAATTCTAAAAGGTGTAAAGACCGAAGGCTATGCTTTATACTTAGTAGCACTCCATAAAGAGTATTGTACAACATAGTAGACGGTTTTGCATTAAATTTACATGAGTTAATGGAAGATTAATAGCTCAATGGAAGATAATAATAAAAACAGCATTCATCTCGGTTTACAATGTTGCAGACGACTATGGATTAATTTTTTGTGATCTTTATATTATGTGAAATATGCTGCTGAAATAAGTAAAGAAATTTATAAAACCTGTTAACTCTCCATCTGGCGAAAGATATCCATCATTTTTAACTTTATCTCCGGCAAGGAACAAAATATTACTTATTTTATATTAAATACATTGACTTGAAGAAGCTGGAGAATATTATGAGGAAACAATTTTACAGTTTTCTGCGCGATGTTATTCATTCACAGAAAGCGACAATTATCGATTAGTAAGTATGTATTCTTAAAAAAAGTGATGCTTTTACTTAGCTGCTGCGCTCACCATCATTCTTCGCTTAGCTGGTGGACACATTGACAAATAACTTCTTTAAGTCAACTCCACATGACACAAGACAACACAATACAACACAACAACAATATGTACTCAAGTACACAACACTGTATCAAGTTAAATTAGTTACGTCAGTTGCAGAAACTGTCTTATATTTAAAGTTCTCGTGTCACAATGTTAGTTACCATACTCCTCCGAAACGGCTTGACCGATTTTTATGAAATTTTATATGCAGTAAGTCTGAGAATCGGCTATTATCTATTTTTCATACCCCTAAGTGAAAAGGGTTGTCCACCCCTAATATTTTATTTTTATTTTTTGGACAAAATTTTTATTTTTATTTTTTTATGAAATGGCATTAAATATATATACCTACAACCGTAAATTTTCACTCTTCTATCACCAACCCCTATTTTTTAATAGTCATTTTAGTAATTTAATCATTTTTCATCCCGCTCGATAACCGATCAATTGTTAGGCGATACGAAGTTCGCCCGGTCAGCTAGTAATATATAATACCGTTGTATAATCAGATCATTATTCGTTATTACAAGTTATAACTGTCCCACGGCTGGGGTAGTGTCTCCTATCACAATGTGAGACATTAATTATACGCTCAAAAGTGACTTTCTTTATTGTTTTAACAATACCAAGTCATTCTAAATTCAATCATATTATGTATATTATTCTAAGGAAATATGTCTCTTAATTAATTTATTATAAAAAAATAATTTCATGAATTACAATAAACTATACCATAATGTTATTGTATACAATTAAAATGTTAAAGGTATAATTTACAACAGCTATTTCAATAAATTGCAAGATATGTTGCTGAAGGCAGTCTCGCATAAACTATAATAATTAAAATGTGCCATTTATATCAGTCATATTGGCACAATCTTTTATCTTTGGATATTGGTCTGAACAATTGTTTTTGTATTGAAGATCCTGTAGATTGGGTATTATTTATTATATTATAATATTTCCGTGTGGTTACACGCAAGCAGCAAGCAGGTTTGCTTGGCTGACTACCGTCCTGAGTCAACCGTCAAGCGACTCCTCTAGTTCCGGTAGAAGTATGAAATCTATTCTTTCTTCATTCTTGATTCTTTCTATTCTTTCTTCGTTTCATCTTTTCCCTCTTGGCTGACAACGCATCGGTGACACCGTGGCCACTTGTCGTCGGTCGCCTATTCACATAAAAACAGAGTGCCTGCCGAAGTTTCTGGTTCGATTCTCAACTAGGACAGATAAATATATTTATGCTTGAGAGGCCTTTTACGTTCACATCGCGGTGTTTGCAGTCATTGTCGTACATGGACCTCGATAATTTTTTTAAATTTAATTCCGCTTTTTTTCATAAGTAAGAGGAGAATAGAGATGTTTCTTTATTCTGAAAATACTATAAGTATGTAACGCAATAAAATTTCAATGTAGGTATCTATCAATAAATGGCTGAGATACATATAAATTATTAAAGTTTACGTATTCTCCGACAACTAACAAGTTTAGTATCGTCATCGCATCTATTTGAGATCATCGCACCGCACGTACCTATTATTTATTTCCTTAGTCATGCGAGGGCCTCCTACAATAATTTATATTTAGTGTTAATTGGCAAAAAAATATAATATACACTGTAATGGATTTATTTTATTCAAACCAAGCACTAAATCAAAAGGTGTTTCATTACGAGCAGCATGAAACAGGTTTAGAGACGACAATTTGGTATATTAAAAAACGCAACTTCAATCCCCTATCTGGTTAATTTCGACACAACCAACTTATTATTACAATAACAATTAATAATAATAATTAAACACGTCAATACTAGGGGCGCGGCGCGGGTTGAATACCCCTCCTGCGACACTACGAGGTCAATTGACGCGTGCGCGTGCGCAGCGACCGACGCTGACCACGTGGTCGCTAGGGATGGGAAGCGTCATACGACCCAACTCAGAGTCACTAATGGTTACTTAAATCGCTCCTTAGTACATAATTAGTATGGTGATTATTTACTAAGGAGCAATTAAAGTAACCGTTCGCGTTAGTGACTGAGTTGGTGTGTTAGTCTCATAGTCATCTAATATCATTAGAGGTTTTGTATTAGGCTTTGTGAGAGAGATTTTGTGTAGATATCTACAGAGTACAGAATAGTTACATCGGATTAAATGTTTTATTACTATAATATTAAGAGTGTTTGCATAATATTTTGAAGCTCAAATTCGACCATAATCCTCATTGAAAATTTGAGAAAAACGTATGAGTATCATATTTCAAATATTTTTCTACTTTTATACATTTGAGGCCTTACACTTTTCCATGTAGATTGAAAATTTTTATTTTTACAGTAGATACCTACTTACGTAACAAAGTTTCAAATAGCTTCTAAAAATTTTTTACTTTATTTTTATTTCATTCAACCGTACTACGTAACCAACCAACCCATCCAACAATTGTATATCCTAAAACCCAAGTCCCAACTCCTAATCCATCACAAACGCATCCCTGAACAACGAATCGCGAAGCTTTTCAAGATAGTTGTAAGTAACGAGTGATATTACAACTATCGGTACGGGACGCCGGGGCGCGGGGGGAGGGGGTACGCGGGGCGAGGGGCAACCTTGATGGGCAGCTGCATGGTCACCTGCCCGCGCCATATTGCTTAGGTACAACACTTACAAGTACACCGCAAAACACACTTGCTTAATGACTGTTTTTGGAGACTACTTAGTCTTAAACTTACTAATTGGTTGGTTGGTTCTGACTTACCAAGGTCCAAGATTCGATATCATGGCTTTACAGAGCTACTTAACGACAAAGTTTTCGTAAACTGTATCTGGAGTAAAGGTCCATCGTTAAATATCTTAATTGCTACCTAAACTGTGCTTCGCAAGGTCTATGCAAACTCTACTATGCTGGTCTTTTTATCATTATATGCCTAGTTTTCATTAATTTCAACTATATATTTCAATAATATCGTCTTTTTTTCATTAATTTTCTTATTATCTTATTCTTCTTTTTAAGAGGTGACATAAACATGTAAATAAATAAATAAATAAATAAATAAATTATATCTATTACTTATATCACAATTTTATGGTTGAATTAGATAGCTGGCTTTTGCATTTTGGTCAATGCATCAGGTCTAACTAAAATAAGTTGAATCCAAAAAAAAATTTTTTTTTTAAACGCTTTTATTTCAATTTTTTTTTTGATTTTCGTGTATTGTCATCGGAAATACACATGTCTGCCAAATTTCATCAATTTTCATTAAAGGGAAGTCATTCAAATTAACGTTACAAGATTTGATCCTCCGAAGTGAAGCTAAATATAAACCTTATTGCCGTGTAAATAGAGTAGCATTTTGATCGATTTGATGCTTTGATGCTCCGAAGTGAAGCTAAATAAAAGCGTTTAAAAAGAAACAAAATATTTTCACGACAAAATTGACGGATAAATAAGTCTGTGGCAGAGATTACAAGTATCATGTCTGAATTGAATTTGACGTGCGTATTTTTTAATTGATAGAAAAAACATTCCCACCTTTTCCCTTTCACACTGTGGGCGTAGTCTTCTTGTTAATAACTTAGTCATGATCACATTGTCTGTCTGGGTTAATTAATTGTAACAATCGATTAATAAATAACGTTTACAGCTATTAATTAGCCAAAGAATTGTTCTGACGTACGCTCGTTATTAATTGGAAAGTATTGATCAATACAATACAAATCCGGGACAAATAATTTGGCACAATTTAGCTTTCCCGTCTTTTGTTTGAGAGTTAACATCGATTTTGTATATCGATTTGAAAATGTGAATTAATGACCATTAGGTTTGCATTGTAGGTCAGTAAACTTTGAATACGTTTTACTTTTAGTTTCATTACTAGAAAAAAAAGCATTTTTTACTAAACCATTTTCACGCCTACAAAATTCTATTATGACTTGAAGGTCTTTAGTGCCGACATGAAAAGTATTATTTCGAGAAAGACTGATCTAAATAATCAGTTCAGATCTAAATAATTACTCTTGATCATTCGGCGCATTGACCCGAAGTGTCTTAACTTCTGACACGATAGCAAGATTAGTAAGTATATAGTTTAGTTAAAATTTAATTATAGTTATAGTTTAGTTTAAAGGATGTCCCAACAATGGAACAATATACCTATTTGTTAAACTCATTTTTTCCAATAAATCATTTTCATTCTCATTTCATTTTCATTAGCCTCACGTTACCCTGTGCGTAATATTAAAACAAGTATCAAAAGTATAATTATTTATATTTACTCCTCTATGAATGTCACAGTTAAAGATGTTGTGTATACTTATATATATTGTATTTTTAGCCAACTTGTTGTTAAATGTAACAAAAACTGATGATGGTATTTTAATACATTAATATTTAATATTAATACATCGCGCGTCTTGTGTAGTACTTTGACTATGCTATACTAGGGCTACCATCAACTTTGATAAATATCTGGACACTAAAATCGTTTTATTTATTTTTTCTATCGTTTCGTTATTCAATTAAAACCCGTGCCCAGTAGTTTACCCATTGTTGAAGCCGCATAAAATTTATACGTTGCTTAAATATATGCAGTAAATGCTTACGAAAATTTAAAGTTGCTTCTTTAAATATTGAGTTGCCCAAAGTTGAGATATTTGAGAATATTTTCTCAGCATTATCGCCTTATTACTATTATTGGTAGTTGGGATAAGAAAGAAAGGTTCAACATTTAGGCTTAAAATATTTGTTGAAGTAATTTTTTAGCAGTCACATATAAATTGCATGAACTAGGTTGTGTGATGTAATTGGTTTAATCAGTGATAGATGTTATAATCCTCACACATATTTTGAATGCATGTCATTGTACTTTATTATTTTCTATATCTAAAAACAAAATACAACATAACTACAAAGGTTAAAACTGAACAACGAGTAAATATGAGTGTAAATCGCATGAAGTCACACTAACGACTGTCCCAAACACGGACTGTCCACACAAAATATAATTGATGTCAATACTACCGGCAACTGTAAATAAATGGCGTACCTAATAAAACGCGATGCGATCGTACGCTTGAAGAATACGTTATTCTATTTATTACTAGGAACATATTGTATCAGATACTGTACTAGGAACAGACAGATATCTATTATGATCTTTGAGGTAGGTACTATGAACTAGCAAATAACAGAAAAAGAAATATCGAAAATTGGTCCATTCCCAGGTTTATTTCAACTAATTTACATCCGTTTATCGATATACATAATCTAACATTTTAACAAAAAATTAACCGACTTCAAATGAAGTAAATTGTACTTTTGACATGGATGTCATTGTCGGATCTCGTTCAAATTTGTGTGGGACCACACGACAAGCACCAGCTTTCAATTAAAACAAAAACCATCCAAATCGGTTCACTCAGTCCAAAGTTCTGAGGTAATAAACATAAAAAAAAAATACAGTCGAATTGAGAACCTCCTCCTTTTTTTGAAGTCGGTTAAAAATGAAATATTTCTTATTAAAAATTGTTGAATATTACAAGAACGGATATGTTACTCATTTCTTTATGAATTGCAAGCATTTCCGGATATAAAATAAATCGCACGTAAAACAAAGTTTTGGGAAATGTATCATGATAAAAATAAGTGTGAATAATCTAATTTTATCTAACACGTGGGTAGTATTTACGGATGTAGTCAAAATAACCGGCCTTGGGAATGGGCTGTGGGCTTCATTGAAAGTGTCTTCTGAAGAGTTTCTAAAGCAAACTCCAGCTTTTTGTAAATATCTGACAAACCTTCGAAAGGTTTCCAGTTGACAGGAATCTTCCTGACATGTCCGATTTTAGTATCCAGTCAGAAAAACAAGAAAAATTTTAAACGACAAATTTTTTAAATAGGATGTGAAAGTGTTTTTACAAAATGTGAAGAAATTTATTACTGGTCACCTGAACAGTTATAATATATTGCCTAGGATAGGTACTGAGTTTTGAATGTGATAATCCTCGATATTTATCACCTAATTGCTGAGTTGAGAACTCATTTTTAAGGTTCTTCATATGGAGAGGTTAATGTGATTAATATAAGTAATCTAGCTGACCGGGCAATCGTTGTTCTGCCATATAAATTATATCTAGATGTAGGGGACACTCTAATCACCTAGCAGTATGACATATAATTTACAACCTATTCTCATATCTACCAAGTATACATAAAAAATGTCATATACATCGGTGGAGCCGTTTCAGAGGAATTCGACCGACAAACACCGTGACACGAGATTTTTATATATTAGATAAACAAATAACGCTACATACTAACAACCCTATACTAGGATTCCCTGTATCGTGGGTGCCATGGATAACACCCAAAGAGAAGAACACACCCAGACCAAGAACAGAAAACACATCATTCACTGCCTCGTTGGGAATCGAACCTAGAACCCGTGGAACAGCGGTCCAGAGCGCGAAATGGTTGAAAAAAAAACTTGAGAGGTGTCAAGGGACACCCGGATGGAACGAAGTTCCTTACGATTTAAGTATTGTTTTACGTGCTCAGAAGTGTGATTCAGAAATATGAAACTAGATGGCGCTGTACAACTTTTTGAATCACGCTAGCGTCACTTCAAAAAGTGTCGTGACAACTTTTCGTAAGAATTTTTTCCGTCTAGCCCCCTTTCATAACGCGCGATAAGGAACTTCGTTCCAAAAACAATTTTAACAAGTATATTACAGCAGGGCCGAAAACCGGTGTCTGATACCCTGTATCTAACCTGTAAAGCCTAATATTACCGACTCCACCTGCCTTTTGCATTAGCCACATTTTTTGTGAGCAAGGTGTGCGCATTCGATTCATTGGGGACATTAGAATTTGACTGTCGTTAATTTTTGGTAATTAGTTTTCGGAGGAATGTTTTTTGGTAAGAAAGTTTAAAATTTTTAGAGAGTTTATTTAAAAAAACGATATATTTGAGCTACTGCAAGAAGCTGTAAAGGCCACTAGGACCAACAGCAAGTGTACATTCGGAAACGAGACGAGCTGCCTCAGAAATAAATAAATACATGTTTATGTTTAAAAGAAAAGCAAAGTAAAGCAATAACCCATAATTGTTCCACTGCTGGGCTCGAGGTCTACTCTCACAATGTGAGGGGAATAGGCCACAGCCTACCACGCTGGCTAAGTGCGGATTGGTAGACTTCACACGCCTTTGAGAACTTTATGGAGAACTCTCCGATGTGCAGGTTTCCTCACGATGTTTTCCTTCACCGAAGCAAGTGATTATAATACGCACGTAATGTTTGAAAGTTAGAGGTGCGTGTCAAGATTTGAACTCGGGCCCCTACGTTCGGGAGACCAATGTTCTAACCGCTAGGCTATCACTGCTATATGTTTGTGTTATGTTTATGTTTATGATGAAATAAATAAAACATATCAATTAACAGTGTCAATATGAAGCACCCTTTTTTTTTTTTTTTTTTTTCGGGGGGCGCAGGGGGCACCCGAGTGGTTATGTGGGACTCATTTATAGGCTAATGAGACCCACTAAAAACCCCCCCCATCTTCCTCCTCGCCGCCTTGTGACGGGGTCACGGGAACGCTTTCGCACACATCCGCGACCCCGCCAGCGGCAGCCGCCCACAAGCGGCTCCATCGCGAAAGCCCGAAGGCCCTCCACGATGGGCGCACCAGATGGTAAGGTGCGCCTCCCTCCTCGGCCTCCACCAGTACTGTAGCAAACTCCCCCTGAGTCTGCTACTAGGAGGCCATGGATACCAGATGACTGGTACCCGGTGGAGGATCAGGTCTGTGGTTCCTCCACCGACCACACCTCGGCCGCAGAGGATAGGGCAAGCGGCGCACCGTAATACCGACATGCCTCTTCCTCTGCGGCCCCACCAATGCCGTTTCGGCGGAACGGCCCCGCCAGCTCGCAGGGGGTAGGGAGAGTGGCGCACCGTAATACCAACACGCCTCTCCCCCTGCGATCCCTCCACGGCCGCAGAAGATAGGGAGAACGGTGCACCCTATCTTCCACGGTCCCACCTCCAAGCGCGTCAGCAGCGGACTTGTTCAGCCCGCTGGGAGCGCCCTCCTCGGGCCAGCCGGCAGCCCAAACAGGCCGGCCTTGGTTGCCTCTTGGCTTCACCGTGGGTGACCAGTCCACGGTTACTAAACCCCCCCGCCACGACAAGGCGAACAACCCCCGGGGGGAATATGAAGCACCCTATGACAAACTTAATTAAGTATAGTCAAATTTCAACTTATAGTGCTCATAAGTGTTAAAAGAAGCCGATTATTACAAGATAATATTTATTAAATAATTTTTTTCTTGTATGTTTGTTCATTGTTTGTGTGTTCAGCAGTGTTGCATAAACAAAGAGCATTGACATCAGACTGTCCCAATGTTCTAAGATACGGAAAATACCCACCGTATTCTTAAAACGGGGTACTTCCACCCTACGAAGCAGAAAACGGTATAAGGGCGTGTTTTTTCGAAAATCCCTTTTTTGCCGTTAAAGGGTTGTTGGCAGATGCAATACTATTAATGGTGTCTTATAAGGACCATTTGTTGTGCTACCGGCTTTCTTTGTGGACTACAATTGGGCTTAAGGCCTTCTTCATAGACGATGATCACGTATTTTCAATTGCAGCTGTAGGGTTAGGTATATTTCTTTACAGGCGTGAGATTTTTAGGTGCTTACGTCATGTTTATGGGCGCTTGGTATTCATTTGATATAGGTACTTTTTTATTAAATTTGAGTTTTTATTGCATACAATTTTTTGTCGTTAGCAATGTAATAATGTATTGATTTTCACTGTTTATGTAATTAATTGTAAGTTTGATTAAAAAATTCAAAATTCAATTTAATTCAAAATAGCTTTATTTATTCGTCGAGTGGTATTCTAGATTTGACATGATAAATATCAAAAGCAGTTATTGAAATGTTAAACTGTTTAAAAAGTCGATATTTGCCGGCCAAATCGTAACATGACTTTTCGTGATACCATTTCCACAAGGTATTATAATACCGCTATGCCAATTATGCCATCATACGCGCCGCTATGCCGACATATTGTAAGTTGAATAAAGCTCGCGGTCTCGGCGCGTGCGGTGAAAGCTTACCTGTAGGTAACTAACGGGATGTCAGTAATTAGTCGAAAATAAAAACACCACGAAAATTGGAATATTTTGTTTATTTATTTAATGTTTGCAACACCTTAAGCTAGAGTATACAAGGGCAAAAACTAAATGCCTAATGCGTTCTCTACCAGTCAGCTCTGGGTGTTGGTGAAAAATGTAAGGTAGGCGCAAATTGTCGCTATAAACAATAAAATACACTTACAGTGGAATCCGTTTATAATGACATCGAAGGGAATTGACAAACACGTCATACTAAGCGGACGTCATACAAAGCATTTTTGTGAAAAAAAACCGACCTTATTTTTTTTAGGTAAATAAATACTTATTTTAATAAAGAAACATAGCATATTAAATAAAAATTAAAATTGCACGTAATAAATGCACGTATGTATGTATATTTTACATTTTTTGAGATTCAAAACAAATACAAGCCACGTGCCGAACGTCGTCGGGAATCAACGAACATTGCCGAAGGTGTAAAGATTCATGTCGGTCACTATAAACGGGCAAAAATCAAAATTTATTAAAAATGGGTCATAATAAGCGACATGTCACTGTAAACGAAGTCATTATATCCGACTTTGTTAAAAGAATTTATATATGAAAACCAAACTTCGTTGTGAATTACGTCATAATAGGCGGTTGGTCAATATAGGCGGAGTCATAATAAAGGGATTCTACTGTATTTTAACAAATATTAAATATTACTTATCCTACATATAATAATGTATATAAAATTATACATACACATTATAGAATATATAAATACCTCTGTATAATAAATACATAACATATAATTATACATATAATCTAATATATAAATATACGTGTATATAAAGGAGTAATGCCATTACAGTGTGTTTCAACCCGTGGTAGGTAACTTCAGATAAAAATATTCTAGGTGAATATGCCAATTTTTGTCCCGGGATTGTGTATTGACTGTTGATGCAGTGTGTGCTAAGCTTTCATGTTAATATATTGTATTAAAGGCGATTTAAGCAAAACCATTGTACTTATAATACAAATCAAACAATATTAATATAAAGGTGAAGATGGAGAATTAAAATACTTTCTTCTGCAAGATAAGTAAAGTGACACATTAAATTATAAAAAAATCATGACAAAAGTAATTACATAGGAATTCAAAAAATCTTCGCTACATTATTATGTAGCGAAGATTTTAAAAATACCTTTGAAAATACCTTTTTTTACATGTAATTCTTTTTCACTTTCATTTATACCTGCCTTAAAAGAATCCTTTAAAATATTTATATTAAATTATATTACAATACATTCTTAAAACAACATATTTTACGTATACATCTATACTCCTAGCTAGTCTTAAATACCTAAGTTGTATTAAAATTAGCTATAAACTTATTTTTGCTATGCACTGTGTATGTACCCATACGTTAGCTTAGCATGGCTTTAGCAAAGCTATAGCTAAGCATTCAGTAAAAGAGCGGTACACAGCTTAAGGTCGACCATGTCAGTATAATGTCGAGTTGAGTGGTTGTTGTGAAGTCCTGGAGATTAATTTAAGCAGCTGCCGGTAGCCCACGTCATGCTATACATGATAAATACAATGTAGAAAAAACATGACAACATTTTAGCACTTAGTTTCATTAAAGTGCTGAAATTACCGCGAAGATAATATTTTTTTGCAAATTGCAGCTAGTTTGGAAGGTATCAATGTATATTGGTTAAGGAGGTCAAGATTCGTCGAGAAGCGTAGCATAGTGGTTTGAATTAGTGAAGACCCAAGTTTGAATCCAGCGCATTGGCATTGTTGATCGAAGCATGCTTAATTCTTCTAAATCTGCTTTTCAAAGTTATGTGCATTACGAATAAAGTTTCACTCGTTTCAGTGAAGAAAAATATCTCCATCATAATGCAGGTTGATCTGAAAGGTACGTAATATTGAATTTTGCATGCCAAATGGACTTGAGAGAGAAACAAAGCCTGTGGAATAGATAGAAGTTATGATGATAAACTTATTAAACATCAAGAGCACCAGCTCACTGGCTAGTATATAAGACAGAAATTATTATTGATTCTTAAAAAGGACACGACTCGATCAGTAATCAATAAAAATGTCGAACGTTGCTCCGCTTGTCAGCTAGACTGTCTCTTAGCGGGTATGGTGTCCATATATACTGAAACCCATTGCTGGATATAGGCCTGGATAGTTTAAACATGATTTATATTACAGTTATGGAAATTTTAACCATATTGTTATGTACTATAACATACTCGTACAATTGTATTGTGTCAACAGTTGGTCAACAATATGCATCGCAATCAGAAAAAGCTTGAACTTAAGGAAGAAAGCGTTTTTTTTTATGGAAATAGCCGGCAAACGAGCTGACGATCCACCTGATGGTAAGTGGCTATCGCCGCCCATGGACATCAGCAACACTAAAGGCATCACTGATGCGTTGCCGGCCAGGAAAGAAAGAAGAAAAAGAAAGAAAGAACTGGCTCTCAAGCCCCCAGCCGGAACACGACGAGTCGTTTGGCGGCTGACTCATGCTCGAGGGTGGTAGCTATCCAGGCGAACCCCTGGAGAAATAATAATAGTAATAATGGTATTAATTAACAATTAAAATCAATACTAACAATGTAATCCCTCCGAGGGCCCAACCACCAGCGGGCCGGATTAAGTCGCCTCTTACGACACCAATCCGGCGCGGAATTGGGGTTAGTATTCTAAGCCGCCCCAAAAAAGCGTTGATTAACAATTGCGGATTGATGACAGATTTATAAAAACGGATAGATGCTCAGATATTTGAGTCAAACTGTGAAATAATATCGTGAGTATGAGAATTGATAGAAGTGACAGTTCATAATTACAAATCCAAGTTTTTTGACGATCATTACTCAAATCTTTACTCTAATACTTAAAATAAAATAAAACACACCCGTGCTTAGATCACAAACACCCGACCTGAGGACATACATGTCCACCCTGGGAATCGAACCGAGAGCTCCTTGCTAAACAGACTATTATATTTATGTATATTGTGTTTAAGTAATATCCCTGTATCATAAGCCGCGTGGTTCATCTACTCTCACGCTATTGAGAGTGGTCAATAAATCTCTTTGGTTGGACAAGTTTCCTTTTACATCAAATCCTGATATTAATATCAACGTAATACGTGTAACTGTGAACCAATAAATATGACACGTTGAATAAATGTTTTTAAACTAATCAAAGCTTTGTTCTAAGCTATTTACTGTGTCTCTGGTTAACTGTACCTTAGGTTATTAAGAAAATAATGCCCCAACTCAGAGTCACTTTAATCGCTTCTTAGTAAAGATTCACCATACAAATTACAAATACAACTAAGGAGCGATTTAAATAACCGTTAGTACCTAACTCTGAGTTGGGGCGTAAGGCGTCTTGTCTTCAACAGCAAGGGTTTTAACGAATAAACCAAAATATGACAACAAAAAAAGAAGATTCTGTATTCGACCCATGTGTATGTATTGTTGGCACTTGGCACCAACAATCATTTCAATCGATAGAACGTATAATATTTTTTAATGAAAGTAACAAGTACAGTTTTTCATTTTTTACTTTCTACTGTAATTGTGATTCTGATGCCATGCCGGTTTCATTTTTGGCCTTTTTTTGTTTTTATTTAATGCTATTGTGGAAACACTGTAAGGGCTGGTGTGGTGGCTAGGCGGAAAAGAGATGTGGAGATGTAAGCTCATTTGCGTGGTTTTGAAAAAAGTAACTAACTTATCATAATAATGGTCCTTCAGTGGAACCTGAGGTGCTGATAATAATTGCACAATTCTTTGACAAAGTTTGACCACGTGTCAGAAGTTTTATCTATACTAATATTATAAAGAGGAATGATTTGATTGTTTGTTTGCATTGAATAGGCTCCGAAACTACTGAACCGATTTGAAAAATTTTTTCACTGTTGGGAAGCTACACTATCCCCGGGTGAGATAGGCTATATTATTTTTTTTTTACTATTTTTCCGAAGCGAAGCGAGGGCTATTTCCTAGTTTAACAATAAGCATAGCTTTTCGAGTTTAACATTCCATGGTTATCTTTATAGCTGTAAATAAATAAACCTAGTACTAGATTCAGGTTTTTGTCCATCTGGTGGTTTGTATTCAAAAAATAAAACTGAAATAAATACTTCAACCACCATCTGTTGTCGCTACAGTTATTTCCAGTACTGGCATTTAGATTGCAGAATACCTTTAAGGAAAAATTTATATACAAGGCATAAATAACGAAGGTAAGGTATAAATAATTATAAGCTATAAGTTTTGGTTACATTCTGTAGTGCTGCCAACTTTTTATGTTACTATTCGACTTTATCGTTCTCTGTATCGTTCTCTGTTCGACTGTAGGTATCTTTATCTTTATCGTGTCGACATTTTTTCAATAAATTAATTACCTAAATCAATACGTGCCTATCCCAATGTTTAAGAAATATGTTAAATCTCAGCTAGTAGGCAAGGGATACTATGGTATAAATGAATATATTAATGACAAAGACGCCTGGAAATTAGTGCCGCATCCAGTTCCGCGTAGGTAAGACCATAATATGTAACTTTTCATTATTTTAAAAGATGTGCCGAGGAGTTTCTTTAGGCTTTTCTTCTCCTCCACGACAAAGCACCTTCCGAAAAGCCAAAAAATGACGTGCATAAATGTATCAGTGATACCTATATGAATAAAATATTTTGAATTTGAATTTATCAGACGGGCCTGATGGTAAATATATTGTCCCCCATGGATGTCTCAAAAAGAAGATTGGCTCTCCAAAATTAGAACCTAAACAAGTATTTAATGGATTACTCGTATATTTGAAGGAGAGTAATAACAAGCCAGGTGGGTAGAGTATCCTATCTGTGAGTACTGGACACAGCACTGCCTATGGTTCTCCGTTCGAATAAAAAAGAGTGACATTATATTTAAAATAAAATTACATTGTCATGAATAAAATATATGTATATTCTGGTTGTTAAAAGAATAACAATAAATGTGTATTATATGTTCGCCATGTCTTTCCATGGAAAATAAACCCCAACACTATCACTATGAAAACTGGGATTAAATTAGGAAGTGCAGTACCCACAGGGACCTGGCATCATAACCTCGTCCTTTGTTTACCACGTTGCACAACCGTCAGCGATATAAGCCGAAAAGCCCAGCTTACTATCATTGCTTTACTATCATCACTCTGCAGCTATTAACACTCATATTACTTGATGGTAAATATTATACGTATGGAATAGAGTGTTCTGTGTTGTCGGGCCAAAGATCCCGAGATCCTGAGTTGTACGACACAACTGGGCTTACCTTGTTCTGATGGCCTAAGCAGGCCACTGGTTGACTTAGCAAAATTTACACCAAGCAATTGCATGACATTTTTATAAAAAAAAACTAAATATTGATTTTCATTAGTTTTACCTCATCACGGTCTCTATGTACTTTTCATGAAAGTCTGTACAGTAGTTTTTGCTTGAAAGGGTAACAAAACCTTTACATCCTCACAAACTTTCACGTTTATAAAATAAGTAGGAATCCATTGAAGTATAATGTCATAGAACAGACATCTCGAACAAAATGTGCGTCCCGCCCGGGAGGTTCGATTTTCAAAATTGAGTCCCGGTTCTCCTTTCAAAATCGAACGAATCCATTGAAGATTGAAGCCACATGGCGTCTATGCATTGGGACATACATGGTGTTCGCTGTGTCGGTTCTATACGCTAGTAATAATACTTCAATTCAATTCAATTTATTTATTTGCATTAAGTACTTTTAGGCACTTAGCCTGTAAGACTTCAATGTATTCCTACTATTTTATCTACCTACTATCCTACTGTAGGTAGGACAGGGATTAGAGTATTGAGAACGGTCATTTGTGTTCCACATATACATGGATAATGGTGACTACTTACCATCACGTGGTCTACCTGGTCCTTAACAGCTGTTTCAGTATAAAACTACGAGTAATTACAGTTAGATTCACGGTAATAAATTCGCTAATTGCATCGCAAAACTCATTTTGTTTTAATCCTACAGTTAATAGCATCGTTCGTTACTTAAAATGTTGATGCAGTTAAGAAGCGGCGCATTTGATAAAACATGGTCAATTACGAATCAGATTCATGAGTAAGTGATCCCGTATGAATACATTATGTCCTATTATTAAAAAAAAACCTTTTAGGTTGCTTTCATTTATATTTTAAACTAGCTGTGCCTCGCAGTTTCATCCACGTTAATTTGTGGAGAAAACTAACTACTAAAATAGATGATGTTATATAGCCTATAGCCTTCCTCGTTAAATGGACTATCAAACACAAAAATAATTTTTCAATTCAAATCAGTAGTTCCTGAGATTCATTCAACCAAACAAACAAACTCTTCTACTAGGTACTCAACTATAATATTAGTACAGATTTAAAATATTGTATTCCTTAAATTTGTAAATATTATATTAGGGCGTTATTTTCAAAATAGTTACGACATTAAATGCGACAAAAAAATGAGTAGGATATAACTGGGAAATGAAAATTGTCAATTCCCAATTTACTGTCCCATTTACATATAACCGTACAACGTATAACCACAGAAGAAATAATAGTACTTATCGTATTACCTCGTATCGTATTACCTATAAACTTACAAAATACCAACTTTTCCAGTAGACAAAATAAACCTGATCTTAAAAGTTATCAACGTAACCCTAAAAGCAATAACTATTATCAGACATTAATTCCTAAACTCACACTCAAAGTTATTTCCGTTTAATTATTTAGTTTAATGTGTACTTTAATAAGCAAAATGTAACACTATGGTCTTGTATGTAACACCTGCTTATAACACGTACGACGTAGGATTAATAGTGCGAGTCTAATGGTATTTTGTTTGAGATAAACGTATGTAAGTAGGTACAGTCTAGTTCGCTTATAAAAAAATAAATTATGAACGGTAATTTAATTTAATTATGAACGGTGATTTCTTGATAATCATTATCATTTATTTACTTTTTATACGCATTTGGTTGTTGTGTTTTCAATAAACAACAATCTCGGGATAAATTAGTAAATAAAGTGATAATATTATAGGTACCTACTCAATTTTTTTAGACGGGTTGGTATTTAATCTTGGCACTATTTATTTTGTATTGAAAAGTTAATTTAAACTTTAAAAAAAAATATTTATAGTAAACAGAGACTAGATTTGGCATTACATGATTTGGTTTGGCATTTGTGTTTAAATTATTTTCATTAAATAAAAAAAAATCATCAAATAAAATAAAATAAATAAATAAGATTGTACCAAAGAGGACTTGTCTATAAAAAAATGGATATGACACTAACTATAATGTTGCGATTTTTTGACAGTTTTTAGGCAACTGATTAGCATTAGATTTATTAGGATTAGATATTTTTTAATAGAATAGAATAGAATATTTTTAAGTATAAATAACATTCAACTCAATTGATAGACTTAGGAGATATTAGTGAATAATGTACTTCTAAAGTCAGATCCTAACTATAAAACCACTGAGTGAAAGGGCACTTCTTAGATTTTATTCGTCAATTAGTTGGCAGTTATTTCATGCCCATTATGTAGCCTATTATTTATCAGCTATTTATTTTAAATAAAATTTTAACAAAAAAGAACCGACTTCAAATGAAATACATCCAATAAAAAAAAGAATCATCAAATCGGTTGGCGTGATATTGAGTTATTCGTCCATTTATCGCACACTTTTTTAATGCAAATTTAAGACTTATATGCTTTTGACATGGATGCCATTGTCAGATTTCGCTAAAATTTATGTGGGACCACACGACAAGCACCAGCTTTCGATTAAAAAAGAATCATCAAAATCGGTTCACCGAGGCCAAAGTTCTGAGGTAACAAACATTAAAAAAATACAGTCGAAAAATAAGTCGGTTAAAAAGTATTAGTTCCTTATCAACACATCTCAACTCCAGCCTCAACTTAAATTAGGGTGGTCCATAAATCAAACCTACCAGTATTACCTTGTCAAAGGCCCTCGAAGTACCCTGTACTTTTCAGCAATCAGATACGGGAACTGATAAAATTACTTCCTCTCCGTACTAAATGCCTCTGTTCTTGGTCCCTCTGAAGAGGGCAGGCCTTCGGTAATCGGCCCTCTCGACAATCATCGCCCCTATTACATATCACCCTTTGTTTACAAACACGTGAATCCTATGGGACAGTGAATGTCAAAGTTTTGGTAACACGTCGTACGTAAGGCTTAACTACTGCTGCTAGATTTATTGCCTTTTGTTTGCATTCTATTGCTATTTACATAGGTTCAAAAACCTTTTTTTTGTATATAAAATACACGTAAGCTTATGTCAATTATTTCAACTTCTCGTCTTCAGACTATAACTAAACTTTCAGGTTCTTCTCCTTCAAAATAAACTTTGAGAGCCAGTGCATTAGATAGTAACTACAGTGTCACTAGGTCGGTGGGTGGTCTACACAGTGGCACGTGCATTTATAATGAACACTCAGTACTTCCGGGACAACATGTGACCCACGCTTTACGCTACTAATATAATACGTTTACTAATAATGATATTAGATGCAGTTAAATTATTTTAACGAATCATTTGCATGTTTTCAAAGTCTTTATTGTCTTGGATTGTTATTTATCAAACTGGAATTGTTTTTATCTGTTTAGAATTTGGTCACGGTTGCCCTCTGGAAGTGATACCAACAGCCAATAAAAAATAGAAAAGAAATTAAGAACTCTTACTGTTAATAGTAATAAATAAAGTCACAAATCACAAACGCGTAGAAAGGAAAAACTAAGCAAATTTTCAGTTACACATTTATTACACATTTTCAGTTATTGTTAATTACATAACAGAAAACGAAGCGATAAGTTACCGAAACAGGCGCCTATTAAAGAAAAAGGCACTCAAGGGGACAAAAAGATGCAGCTCGAGTAGATAGGTGCTTAACAGTACTTGCAGTAATTATTTTTAAACATATCTGTATAAAGAGGCTGGCCACTTAAGATATTTCCAAAAAGTTTAAAAGAAGATAATGTATTTTCATTTATTGTGGCTCTACAATAGCGCCGAGTCTTACGAACATGAGCGAACATTCACTCCCCTACATTATAAACTACGGTATCATAGAGGAAATCCAGGCTACCTCCATTCCAAACAACCAAATCGGTTAAGTTGTTGTGGCATGATTGAGGAACAAACATCCAAACATCTTTACTGATGAAAACTTGTATTAATTTAGAGATTCAGAGAGCTAAACTAGGGAAAATTAAATAATTGCAGCGTGATCTTGCAGACAAATCATTTAATGGACAAAGAGAGCAGAGAGTATAGACAGAGTATCACAAACAATAATTGATAAAGTGCACAGAGTAGCAAGGGCTGCGTTCATATTTCTATTTTCTACATTCACAAATTTTCACGTTCATAGGCAATAGGATTAAATTATTGTGTCGAGAGTGTGACACTGACATTACCCTACTCTTTCGTTCGTCCGCACGCGCCCGACATGTTTTTTGCAAGACGTGAAACAATGACTAATTAATGCGGTTCTTATTTATTACTTATACTGTCATTCACGCAGGGAAAGAATTTTGTGCAACTTAGTACACATGGAACTGGTTATTCAAGGTTATGGATAGGTTAATGTTATCTACATTGGAAATTTCCAGAATACTTAGAGTAGGGTTTAAAGGGTTTCTCTTTTTTTGACAGCGAATTCGAAGTAACGGTCCCTAGTCCTAGTCTTTTTTAATTCTATTTAATTTTTTAAACTATCCTTGTATTGACCTTGCCTACCAACTTAAAAGACCCGTGTTCGATTCCTGGGTAAGCAATCTAGTAGGCATTAAATGTTAGGTTTTGGGCCGCACTTCTCCAAACTTATATCACACTATTTCCTATTGATCTAAGGACTCCTCAAGTACCTACTCCAAATGTTAAGGGATAAATCTAAAATTCCATTGGCTCCATTTCCCATGGCAAGATCAATAAATTCTTTCAACATGGATAACTTTTTATAGAAGTGTTCTCGCGTTTCAAAGAGAAACTTCTTCATTTAATTGTTATCACCGTTGCTTTGCCCGTAAAAAGGACAAAGTAAATCCGCTTAATGAATTACACAATACACATGTCGGCATAAGTACAGCAGATGAGTTTTAAGACTTTTAAGTGATCAGGTGTTTGAGATTAAGGCGTTCTTGATATGAAATTATTGATAAAGTGAATTTAAATCCAAGTTCAAAGCTGGCCATTAAACCTTAAAATAGGACAAGGTGTCATGAAAGTGTATTTATGTATGTGCATGTATGTATAATTATGCGACTATGCGTGTGTGTGACTAGGCCTATACGACTACGTGCGAACAATTTAATAGGTATGTTTCTAAATTTTATATGTATTTCATATAATTATTTTAGTGTTTGTTATTTAGTTATTTATGAAATCTTTTTTGTAAGACCTAAAACAGGTTTCAGACATTATCTGCCAATCTACTAGGTTACTCAAGTTTTAGTAGAATTTAATTTATAGGTAATGCAGGCCATGCACGATCAAGTTTACTTGTCAAGTTTGCAGCAGACTTGATGCATCCAGTAAATTTGACGGTGTATGGCCATCTATGTATGGAAGACCGCTCATGCGAACTGGATCCCGCATCAATTCTGCTCCAAACTTATCATGAGACACACCTTGCAATATTTAAAAAACCCCGCCTAAAACATTTTTTGACACAACCCTTAATAGTGGGATCTCAGATGACCTGGATGCATGACTAGTGATCTGCGGGTCTGCGGGTCTACGGCCACCTGACCAGGGTGCGCGATTTTAACATTATTGAGAGTGCTTTCTTTGGGCACGGTGCCCGCTGTGAGCACTCTTCCATTAAATCGACATTCCTTAAATATTCTTCCTGCATCACTAAATTAGCGTATGCAGAAAAAATATCATCCCACAGACAGCTGCATTGATGGTACGCGCCAAAATATTCATTTCACGGATCTTTCCAGAAATCACGGATATTTTTTCTGCCTAGTAGAACCAACTTGTGCCCGCATGCGATTTTTTCCACGAGGCACGTGCTAGCTTTTTGTAAGGCTTCCTTATTCCTTGCATCTGTCGCATCTGTAGCATAAACCCCGTCCAATCGAAGAGCACCCACCCAACCTACTTTTGCTACAAGTTACCTGTCATTTAATTTCGCCGGGTAAGTAACGTGATGCTGTTTTGTACCTGCTCAGTGCATCTGGTGTTTCTGACGAGAATGGTTCGTGTATTAAAAATAGAACTGGACCGATCCAGTGCGATGTTTGTTTGCAGCCGTCGATGTGAAAGGCCAAATTAAATGACTTTCCTCAGGGCCTACGATAAGACTGTTACAATACATCTGTCAGGAACTATATGAAGTGATGTTTTTGCTTGTTTAAGGCTGTTAAACTCTTGCCTCTTGAATGTAAATTATTGAAGTACCTTAAAGTGATTGTATCTATAATATTATGATACCTAAGTATACGATATATTTTTTGTCGTTTGAAAGAATATCTAGTCGAGTCTGTCTAGTACGTGGTATGCTTTCTGCATTATAGAAACTGAAAAAGAGTTAAAATATTTAATTAAGTAAGTACCAACTTTCTATATGCTGAAGAGAATACGATAATTTACACTGCACAGCCTGGGTCAATCGAGGAGGTATTTCGGGCATATGAGTCTAAAATAAAAACAAATTTCATCGAGCTGAAGCAATAGATTAAATCTTAATATATAAAAAATCTCGTATGTTTGTGGCCGAACTCCTTTGAAACGGCTCGACCAATTGTATGAATTTTTTTGTGTATATTTGGTAGATATGAGAACAGGTGCCTTACCATGAACTCTAATAAAACGTGTCATGTTCAGGACAGGTCAGTCAGCTTGTAGCTAAAACCTGACAGGAGTGTATTTCGTACCATGAACGTTCATCTGATGGCCTGCAGTGCCTCTACTTCTGTCCGGCATCTTAGTCTATGACCTGCGCGGTACAACGTAGTGTTTAAGTACTCTGTGCACGGTACAAAATTTGTTTTAAGTACTTAAGTTCGGAAATAGAGCGTTTTATCGGTTTACCGGTTTTCAAATCAATGAGTAATATTGATGTTATTAAAAATTTAAAATAACAATCTCAATCGAAGATTTTGAGATTTGTTATAGAAACTTAACGGTCGTTATTTATTAAGCTTAAAAACCGTTCTTTCTCTAAGATTACCAAAAAAATAATCGCTATGTGATGCCTACATTTTTGAACGTAATCTTACAACACTTGACACAGTGACATGTCCAAATGTCTTATAAAATGTGTGATTTAGGAGCGATAATTTAAAATTGTTAAGTGCAATTTTGAATGTTTTAACGTACTTTCAAAGAAATGAAAGACATTTATTTTGTGATGGTGGTGCATTTTCATTTTCATGAATGCCTGTAGGTCATGTACAAGTCGAGGCCGATATTTACCTACTGTGATAATATGTTATTTATGTTGAATTGGATTGGAGATGGGAACTTGAGTAAGATAGCTGTTGAAGCCGTGTCAGTGTACGGCTACATCAGAAGTAAATGCGTTCGATGACGAGCACCCAGCGATCAAAGGGGTCCACTGGAGACATGAGGGCGGAGGCGCTCGAGGACGAGCGCACGTCAGGATAGCCGTGCCGGCGAGCGACCTCTTTGGTTCTACAACGATCGATTGATACAGATGCTGATGATGTCATACGAGAAGAGTTATGAAGAAAAACTAAATATTTAGAATATGGAATATAGAACATTATACCTAATACGTAGGATATTCTAATTCTATCATTGATCACGGAGTAGTAGAGATTGTTATCGATGTGAACGTTAGGATAACTGAAAATATGCATAACTTGGTGCAAAGCAAACGGAGTATTATTGAATAACCATTATCATATAATAACTTTTATTCCACATATTATATAAAATATATATGGTATATGTTTATAAAAATATACTATAGTAATAAAAATAATAATTAGACCTTTTTATTTCTTAAATAAAAAATTCAATTTACAATTTCATAACGACTAAAAAGCATGCAATGCAATCTATATTCTATACAAATAATAAAACTGGAGAATCTATCTGTGATTTCGAAATAAATGATTTAATTAAATAAAAAAATTGGTTGTCTGTAAAGTCGGTTTACGGACAATGGTTTTACGTGATAACGTCTATTTCGTAGAAGAATAATTTATGATATAAATAATGTAATGTAAGAACGTAATGGAAGCCCTACGCACGGAGCCGCGGTGCTACTCGCCAGTTGTGTCAGCTTGAACATGGCTTGACGCGCCACCGCGACCCGCGTATCTAGCTAGATTATAATATTAAATTTCATACTAACTATACGATTTTAAACATATTTGAGTTGAAAATTTGGTTTAAATCGTTTTAAATATCAGGAGCTGCGCGACATCTGTGATTTTCTTGACTACAACTAAAGTCCGAGTCGATGTACTGTGTAAAGTTCTTTCAAGTAGTTCATACCTATAAACAGAGATGACGCTATTGTAGATTTTCGTTTTCATATAATAATAATACGTACGAGCTACGAGAAATCATTTCTTTTCAAAAGATTGTAAAATAAAATAAAAATTACAATTTTACATATTAAATTACAGATATATATTTCGTTTTATTATTATTCAGCGTACCTATCTCTTTCTCGATACTTTGCGCGCGTTGTGGCTCGTGACCTTCCAAGCGGACCGATTACGCTTGAGTGGGAGAGAGACGGCCGGTCTAGCGTGCCTCTCTCTCTAATGCTACGCGCGCTTCCGTGACGTTACTCGGTTTTCGTGAATGCCTCCCAGGCTCATCGTCTTTATAAACGTTATCACGTTAAAAAGTCTTCAACTTAAAGTTAAAGCAATTTTTAGGGTTCGTTAATCCTTTCCTTTTTCTTAATTCTTGACTAAATTTAATTCAATAATCATTATTATATATTTCTTTGTTTATATTACTTTTTTATATTATACTCTCTCTATAGAGTAAAGGCTCCTCCATTTTTCTCCACATAATTCTGTCACTCGCTTTATCAATCCATTCTTTTCCCGCTGCTTACAAAATTTCGTCGAGCCATCTCTCCGCCGCGGCCACCCGGCCGTTCTGCCTCTGGTTCTCTTGCCTATAGCTGCCTTCCATGATGTAATCTTTTTGAATGTGGTCTACAGTTTAATACGTACTTATAAATCCTGCTTGCACTATTGGCTGATGCTCTTCGGTGTATTTAGCAAGGCGTTTCTCGAGACAACAACAACAAACAACAGCTGGAAACAGCTTGTAGAGATTAGATTGTAGGTAAAACAGATTGGTCGATAGCTAATATTTACCAAATACTTAATGTTCTTCAATATCATAAATTTATATTCAAACTGTTTTATATAACAATAACTTACGGTAAAAAGAAATTATAAACGAAACAGCCAAAACAGGACAATTAAAGTTACTTTCGGTAGGCTGTAATATTTTGACGTTGAAATATGCCGCTTTCCGACATCAATACGTCAACAATCGCTTCATGGTACACAAATCGCAGGGCAGAAGAAGATTATCATTAATTAAGATTAGAAAGTCACGTGACCGCTGTCCTGTTACGGTCACGTGATCACTGGCTGACCTGTGCTTTAGCTAGGTCATGGTAGGATATAGCAGGACAGCTCAATTATTGGCTAATATTGGCCTGTTTTAAGAGTTCATGGTAAGCCCTCAGGTCGTAAAGTATATTTCATACCGCACGGTGATTAGTGTCCCTACATCTAGATATAAGTTATATGGCAGAACAACGCTTGCCCGGTCAACTAGTATATTTTTATATTAACAAAACATTACAAGAGCTCATACATTTGCGCTGAATCTTTTGTATTTTTGAGTAACCCCATATCATAGCGATCTGAGAATACTTGAAACGGGAATACCTAAATATGTATTTAATATTGTATTGTATTTTTATGTAAATTCTAAAGCAATCCGAATCCACCCCTATGAATAGTATTATCTATTCTCATGGTGAAATAATGAAATTCAATAAAGTTGAGCACAAAGCCATTCCTTCAGACGCAAGCCAGTATACTTCACCCCACAAACTTCAATGGGATAGGACAATGGCATTTACACTCTATTAAACCTCTCAAAGACCACCGTTACGTCATCTATGGTTTTTTTTATCACATCCCGATCACATTGGATCACAATGGTTCATATTCTTGATATGATCTTGGGTCAACAATCGATTGTTGTGGCAACCACTATGCTATCGTCTTGATATTAATAGGGAAAGAAAGATTTGAGGTGAAAAAATGTGAAGAATAGTCGAATGTTTGTGATGCGCATGCGCAAACGTTTTAAATAATGTTTTGAAGCTTCAAAGCTGACAGAGATAAGTGACGATGGCAAATAATGATGATGAGGCTGTGCTTAAGTGCGATATGATAATCAGCTTTTTGATAACATTAGCTATCGCTTCATTGATGTAAATTTTTAGACTTTGTGACTGAAATGCTTAAAATTGGAAAATTCAAATCAAATCTGATGAGAACAATGCCTCTTAAACACTCATAGAATCTTTTGGCATAAAATATCTAGTTTTATTCTTTTGTATTAAGGTAACAGTGATGGAAAAATAATAACAGTGATGGAATAATAACTTGTAATCTAAGAGTATGGGAGTGTACTACGAGTACATATATAAATTCTAGCAAAATCAGTAGAGATTTTAGCAGTGAATTTTAATCACTTTAAAGTTGAAATCTATCGTATATTTTCCTCAAGCTAAAAGCATTAAGTAGTGAAATATTTAACAATGCATTGCACTATATCATTGTATCGTATACCTAGCCCTTTTATGGTCCCGCATTAAGTTACTAATAGTGAACGCGGGGATTTTCTAGGAAATATTATCGTTTAAAAAATGAAATATATTGAGCAGATCTTTTCCATTGGAAGTACAAAGATACGGTTCATTCCAAGCCTATTTTCCCATGTATGGTCGACCACATACATATTCCTAAGGTACGTCTACAATTGCTTGTTCTTGATTACTTGAGTAAAATAATTTAAGTAGTCTAGTGATATTGTTTAATAGACATACATTTTTTCTTTTATTTATGTGTCGAATTCGACATTGCCTTTTGGCAAATAGTATTTGACCATCAAGCACATTTAACAAAACTTGTATACGAAAATAGAAGCCGAATAGTAATGAAATAATATGTGTTTTAACTAACTTCATTCGCAAATTATAACATCTCCGTAATAACAGATTTTTATTATAACATTTTGTCCTTTAGGTATGTGCACTCAAGAGAAGTTTGTTTGTTTGCGTTTTTTAATTTTGATTGCACCGTTCATTAAAACAGGTATTCAAAAGTTATTGTAATCGCTAAACGAAACATAAAATTATATTTCAATTATTTTATTGACAATATCGATCAAAAATAATTATTTAGATTTTTTAATCGATAATGATTAAATTAATTAAAAAATTAAAAAAGAATTAGAAATATCCATAAATTGTAATTTTTTTCACCGTGCGTAAGTCTAATGCTACTACATTATTCAGAACTATTGCAAATTCAATGCAGAAACTCACAGTGTACCCGCTTCCTAACATCACAACCTCGGCTTACATACAAGATTCATTAGATATTACAATATTTGCCACACAAATCGTAACCTTATTTGTAACGTTCTAAAGAATACTTGTCACTGCCACAATTACTGTAATAGCATTTTAATAGTGAACGAAATACGTCCTTGCATTGTCCCACCACCATTGTTAGGGATTTCACAAAGGGGAATGCGTTCTCTTCAAATTCTAAGATTTGTTTGAGATCCATGCAAGGAGTATTTGAAATTCCTATAGATCTTTGTGAGCGGCTTAGAATAGTTTTTCGGTGACAAATCAATTATTTATGCAGCTGACGAGATGAACATTATTTTAGGCGAAAAGTAAGAGAACCAGGAAGGTATATTATGTTATAACTCCAAATATTACATAATGGCTGGCTTCAACCCATTAATGGCCCACTATTGGGCACGGGTCTCTCCTCTTGAGGAGGCCTAGAGCATACTCCACCACGCTGCTCCAGTGCGGATTGGTGGAGATTAATACATAATATTTAGACTAAAATGGTATACACTGCGTTCTGACGGGTTAATACGGATAAGAACGACCAATTTAGATTTGTGTCGTTAGTTTGTAATAATTTATTAATCTCATAAATTCCTAGAAATATAAACTACCCTAGCTTTACATAAGAATATGGTGCTATTAAATGAACGAAATAACTGCATAATGTAGCTACTGTTATAAATACATATTAATTATGTATTTAAATCATAATTTAAATTTATTAAAAACAATGAAAAATATTTTGATAAGAGACAAATACAAAAGTTTTATTTAAACATCAGAGATTCTTGTTACTTTTTTTTGTGGTATATCGTATTATATAGAGACAATCATTTCTTCTTATAAATACCAAAAAGCAATTGAACTCTAGCAATTAATATGGAAATGACGTCAGAGATCATCTAAAGTCTAAACCGTATCATCGCGTGCCGAGAGATACTTCTTCACAGACGTTTCATCAACTTTTTACTTCATTTAGTATGTAGTGCTTATCTATCTCTATATTCATAAAGATCGTGTTGTACGTTTGTGTGTACAGTTCGATGAATTTGGGGAATAATGAGGTTTAATTTAATTTAGGCCGTTTTCGTGACACACATGACAGATTCATTTTTGTATTATTAATGCTTATGATATAATGAGTCTACGAAAATAACTAAATTTTCTGTATTTTTCTAACGTGGCAAAAACCGGGCAAGTGCGTGTCAGGCCACGCCATGTAGGGTCTGATTTCCGAAGTAGTAAGTTTATCGATTATTATATTAGTCATTAACTACTTATGCTAATATAGCCGTGATAGTTTCCTTGTAAATTCATCATATAAATTATTTTTGAGAATTTTTCACTTGTCCTACTCCAACCATTTAGCCGGCAATGTATGGGGCGATTAAACCATTTAGCCGTTTAATCGCCCCATACATTATAATGAGATCAAAAGAGACAAGAGCCTGAAATTATATTGTACGTACCTATAGGGATACATTTGTATGAAAATTATTATTTTTTGTTTGACAGCTTGGATCCTGTCTTTAAGCAATTAGGTAGTCTTGAGAACTGAATAATTTTCACGACAAAACTCGAGTTGTATAAATTAACCCAAGCAGCTCCGGGTATGTGACTTAGTCAAGAAACATCACACGTTAAGAGTTATTCAAAGTCGACACGCGACATAACACTATTTCAATTTGTGGATTCGTTGCACTCATTCGATGTTTTAGCTTTATGAACTGTTACAAAATGTATAGTCTGTGCTACAGGAAATTACTGCGAGAGGGATTAAATTGTTCTGTAATGATTGCGTCTAATCATGATTGATCTCAAACAGTGATTGATTTGAATCTCTTGAATTATTTTGATGTGTTTTGATTTTATTTACCTACATGCATCAGGTGTTGTGTGGATGCTTTATCTATTCTGGAATCAAATTTTTTTTCTTATTTAAAACTTAACACTGTATAGATATTTGTACATTGTATTGTGTGTTAAGTAATCAGTTTTTTTATCACACTTTTTTTATCACACACAAAACTCGGTAGGGCTGCTTTTGCTGTTAGGAAAATAAGGCAGTATACAGACGTCGAAACTGCTAGGATAGTCTATTTTGCTTATTTCCACAGTGTTATGTCTTATGCCATCTTGCTGTGGGGCAAAGCAGCCAATGTATGTAAAACAAATTTTCATACTCCAGAAACGGGCAGTTAGGGCTATTTATAAACTTAGGTCTCGGGAATCTTTGCGTGAAAAGTTCAAGGAAATAGGTATACTTACAGTAGCTTCCCAGTATATCTTTAACAATGTAGTTTTTATACGGAAGAATATAAACGCGTATAAACAAAATTTTGATATTAATAATCGCCATACGAAAAGAATGCATCAATTAGTTACGCCTTCGTTCCGCCTAAGTAAAGTGCAGCGATCTTTCATAGGGCTTGGTATACATTTCTATAATAAAATCCCAAAATTAATACGTAA